>CM068839.1:98969181-99076681 GCA_028554795.2 Sinohyriopsis cumingii
TTAAAATCAAGATTGCATTGCATTTTGCCAGTTTGCCAGAGAGCAGTTCAGCAGACTGGTGCTGTGCTATTTTGCCTCCACGATTTAATACTTCAAATGAGATGACATAAAATCATGGAGGCAATTATTTTTACAGATCATTATTATTTACTGCCATCTGCCAAGCTACAGTTTTTGATGCAATGGTGTCAGTTATCAACAACAGGATGACGAGATTAGCAAATTACATGCAACCTTCTCAATCACGATTCTGTTTTTTTTTTATAATGATTTTTTTCCGTCTGGCCTATAAAATTTTACAATTGCCTTCATGCACTGAACTTTAACTGAGGCAAGTTCCACGGTTGTGTACATGCAGGAATGCTTCTAATTTTGATATTTGTTTTTATTTTGTAAATGAAACTGGCTGGCAGATTTTATTTCAATAGCTAAGGAATAAAGTGATATTTCATTGCTTTTTCTTCAAGTACTGGATGTCCCAAAGATACGATATCACAGCCCTTTCCAAATGGATGATGGAACTAAAATTTATTAACTCTAAAGGAAAGTCATAAAAAACATATTTTTCTAAGACTTGTGAATTGATTTTGAAATGGTGAACTCAATTAAATGTTATGTTTTGCCAAACTGGAATACAGTAAAACATTTCATCCAGGTAATCTGCTGCTGTAATCTATTTCTGTTGATGGTACCTGAACCTGCAAGAAGCAGGGGAACGTGCAAGATTTTATTGAGACAGGAGAAGCTGATAAGTGTACTTCAAATGGCTGACATGTCTGTTGTTGTTGTTGTTCTAGGGTTTAACACCATTTTTCAGCACAAGATAGGCCATATATGGTGGCCAGTATAACTGGTAGAGGAAGAACCCTGGAAAACCCAGGAAAGAACCACCGACCCACGAGAAGCTACTGGCAGGCTTTCCCACGTACCCACGCTAGCCGAGCCTTGGACTCGAACATATGCAGACAGAGGTGGGATGGCAGTGATCCGGAACGGTGAGCACTTTAGACCACTCGGCCACTCAGGGCCCCGCTAACATGTCTGTGTTTCACTGAAAAGACTATGATTTGAAGAGATGAGAAAGAGCATATCTAACTATCTGACAACCGCACCCTTCCCGACTGATTTCTATGCTAAAGCAAAATAAAAAGCACCTGCATCCACAAGTGAAATAATGTGAAGATTTTCCCTCATACTGGAGAAAATGGTTGTGAGAGATTTGCCTGGATTACTAGAATCATTCCTTATTAAATCAATGATACGATCCAGATTGTAGATCCATCACGTCCACTTTATTAGCTTTGCATTTCATTTAAAAAGACCAAAGCGTACCATATTTTGTTGTATGAACCTTTATTAAAAAAGAAATAGAGCAGCAGCATCATGCATCATGGTACTCAATTTAACAAACTCCTCGATATACAAAATACTCATGTACTGAACAACTGTACAAAAGAATGTTTAACTCTGATAAATACAATTTCAAGCAATTATGAATTTTTATTCATATTTTTAACTTTGCTTCTTTGATTTATTCATAGAAATTTTCACGTCCCCTCTAAAACAGTATGATTTATGGTGAGCAAAGCTTGAGTATGTATAACGAGCTCTCTAGAAAATGTGTATATTGTAAAACAAGATCAGTTAAACCAAAAGCATTATTCTTCCAGTGTTGGGAACATGCTGCGTTATAAAAATAAAGATGGATACACATGCTAATCATTGATTGTTGTTGTTGTGGGGTTTAACGCCATTTTTCAGCATGATAGGCTATACATGGCAGCCAGTATTAATGGTGGAGGAAGAACCCGGAAAACCCCGGAAAGAACCACCGACCCACGAGAAGCTACTGGCAAGCTTTCTCACATGCCCACATTGGCTTATCATTGATTATTTTCTAACTTATAGGATTTGTTCTCTGTTCAAGATATCTACTGTTAAAGATATCTACCACTATGCTGGAAACCTAAGCTCCCTTTTTTGGCAGTATATATGTCCCATCATACCGTATTGGCAAATAATTGGGACTGCCACCAATTCTACTGGATGCATGACTGGTTATCCTTGATGGAACTACATCATAACGATCATGAGGAGTAATGACAACAAGATGTTTAAGACAGTCATCATGGCAGCCATATTGGATAGACAACTGGTACACTTTTCATTTAAGACCTTTCACTTAACAACTTCTTTGGTGGAAATCCCAGGTCAATATAGCTTTCCATACTGATAACTATCCAGGAGGAGAAGCAAAAAAAAGATTATAAAGATGGTTGCCCTGGTGATCAGATCAGCACCATTTTTATTAAGCACTCACTAGACATCACAAGAAGTATTTTTGTAAAAACCCAAGGCTAACATAACCATTCTGGAGGAGAAGCTATAACAATGTTTTCAAGATGGCTACTGTAGTGGCCATATTGAACTCCAGATCTTCATTTAGATATTATATGAAGTCTTTAAGTGGAAATCCATTTTAATATGACCATCCATATATGTATGAGAAGTAACAATAACAAAACTTACAAGATGACCATTGTAATGGTCATAATGTATGTTGAATTGGCATCATTTTCATGTAGCTCCAACTTGAGATCATAAGAAGTCTTTAAGTGAAAATCTCATGTTGATATGACCATTTAGTAATAACATGATATTGGCCATCAAGGTATCATGGTACCAACATTTTCATTTAGGACCAGCTAGACTTCATAAGTTGGCCATCCATTAAGGTAGCATGGTACCACCATTTTCATTTAGGACCAGCTAGACTTCATAAGTTGGCCATCCATCAAGGTAGCATGGTACCACCATTTTCATTTAGGACCAACTAGACTTCATAAGTTGGCCATCCATCAAGGTAGCATGGTACCACCATTTTCATTTAGGACCAACTAGACTTCAAAAGAAGTCATTCAGTGGAAACCCCATGTAGATATGCCTATCTATTCAGAAGGGAGTATCAAGAACAAGACTTTCAAGATGACTGGCCATATTTGCTCCATTCCATTTGGACAAACTAGACCATGGAATGAATGTGTGTGTGAAGTTTCTAGGCAATCCTCCTAGTAGCTTAGGAGGAGAAGCTATACAAACTTGTGCTAATGGATGGACAGATAACATACCATTAAAACCCATAAAACTCCCTCCTAACACATGGAACCCCATTAATACAGTACACTATAAGCAAAAAACTCTTAGTAAAAAATAGCTGAAAATGAGCTTGATAATATTGTTCTACGGTCAGTTTTATACTAAGATACTGAATGTTAGAGGAAACATAATAAAACTTTATAGGCATAGTCATGGTCTTGCTGCCTGGGCCCATGTAAATCAAAAGGTCAAGTCCAGAAACCCAAATATATTTAGAGGAACAGCTCAGTCTGGCTGCCTTGGCATGCCCTATATATCAAAAGGCAAAGTCCTGCTGTGTGTATCCATGGCAACTTGCTACAAGTTTAACTGTTACTACAAAGGAAGAGGATATACAGTACAATGGCACTTTATTCCAACTGTCTTGGCATTAAATAACCTACTTGCATTGTTGTGTTGTAGAACACAAAACAAAATCAAAACCTAAACCAATAGGTGGGTACTGTAAAAACCTATTGTATAAAATGTATCAAAATGACTGAATTATTGTATACAATGTATCAAAATGACTGAATTATTGTATACAATGTATCAAATGTCTAACTTATTGTATACAATGTATCAAATGTCTAACTTATTGTATACAATGTATCAAATGTCTAATTTATTGTATACAATGTACCAAATTTCTAATGTACTGTATACAAGTCCTTAAGGAAAAAAACAATCAGCCTCAAATATATTGGGAAAAATAGAACAAAACAAACCTCATCTTGCCATTCGTAACAGCCAATTTTAAAGATGGTTTCCATTTCTGTCCCATTCTCTGGCTGGACTTTACATGTCCCAAGGCTTGGACTCTTGTTGACTTTAAAGTAAGCTTTAGCTTCACCCTTGGTCTTGTCATCTATAAATGAGACCAGCAATACCTTTACTATAGTGATTATGTGGGACTTGCTCTAAAGAGTGATCTGTTTTACAAAATATTTTTTTTATTAAAATCTGACCATGATATCAAGCCCATCTGCTATGTAACCAGTTAAATCTATGCATACATTTTCTTTCTTGTGAAATTTTTTGAAAGTATGGCAACCAAAATATTTTATATTCTGTATGTACATATGTGAGGGGGGGAGAGAGAGAGAGAGAGAGAGAGTATTTTTTAAAAACACAAGAAAAGGTGATATGTAGGTAAAGGAGACAAAGATGCAGAGGATAATTACTAAAATAAAAGCAGACTTTCTTTTTATTACTTGTTTTCATGTCAAACACCATCATTTTGCATAGATGCAGTAAAACCTGTCTTTAGCAACCACTGCTATGATAGACCACCTGTCTTGAGAGACCAGATTCTCCATGTACATATTTATTGATTATAGTGTTATGATCTGTTATGAGAGACCACCTGTCATGAGAGACCATTCAGTTTTGGCAGAAGGGGTGGTCTTTCAAGGCAGGTTCCAGTGTATCATTTCTGCGCCAATGGGATTACATTAATACATCAATAAAAATAAATTCCAACATTTTACAGTAATACTGTAGTGACTTTTATATGCATAAAATTATCTGACCAGACTGTTTCATATGAAAATAAAGAAACTGTTGGGTTTTTTTGAGAACTCTTTCTCCACACAGTGATACAGTGAACATTGTTGGTTTGGGGTTACTGATGTAAAGTCGGTGTCATATCCAACAGACTGCATAGTGCATTCGAACACGAGCTTGCACTCTTGCTCCGATCAGCACCATTTTTCATTTAACATCAACTAGACATCATAGTAAGTTTTTCTGTGAAAACCCCATACCTATGTTGACAAGATCATCCATTCAAGAAGAAGAGCACTGAATATATTTTTTTTCAAGATGGCCAATGTGGCCATATTGGATGTCTGAGCAGCACTATTTACATTCAGGCCCAACCACACCAAGGGATGACCAACTGGACCAAGAGATGACCAACCAGACCAAGGGATGACCAACCAGACCAAGGGATGACTAACCAGACCAAGAGATGACCAACCAGACCAAGGGATGAGCAAACAGACCAAGGGATGAATATGCGTGTAAAGTTTTAAGGAAATTCTCCAAGGAGTTTACAAGGAGTAGCGATAACAAACTGGTGCTAATCGATGGATGGACAATAGATCATTCAATAACTCTTCTGGTCTATGACCAGTAGGGCTGAAGAAAAAAACTGTGTACCCTGAATTTTATCATGACATCTAGTTTCATCAACTGACCTACAGAGACGGTTAGCTGTACAATGAAGGTCTTGCCCTGGTCCAATGTGCCTGGTTTTATAACAAGAGATTCTTGGTCCAGCCCTGTCTTCGTATCATCTTTATTGATCCTCACTTCCCACTGCTGCTGATCTAACACACTCACCTCTGGCTCAGGTATGATCTTTCTGTGAGGGTTTACAACGTCGCTTGCTTCCGTATCATGATTCGCGCCATTAGGTTCTAAATTGGAGATAAATAAAACAATTTATGACCCCCCTGCAGACAAAATAAGGTTCAAGTACTACAAAATGTAAAAGCTGGAAAACTTGAAAAACTATCATAATAATTAGGTCAATCTACTAAGGTCATCTATTTATGAATACAAACTTGGATACAAAATTTGTCTATCTCATGATTTTGTGAACAAAGCTTGTGTGTGTGTGCATATTTATCTATCTATATATATATAGAGAGAGAGAGAGAGAGAGAGAGAGAGAGAGAGAAAGAGAGGGGGCAAAACTGCTGCAAAGATCTGAAAATGTAGTAAGGTCATCTACATATGAATACAAATGTCTATCAAATTTCCTCTGTCTCCTTAAGTGGTCTCTGCTTAATTGTGCAAACAAAGCATTTTTCATTTTGCCAAAAAAACTTCCAGAAAGTACAAACATGCACAGATATTTGAACAAATTTTGTAAAGTCCTGTAAAACAAGGAAGAAAAGCATACATACTGGATGTGATTCCTTTTAGACCAACCAGTTTATTTCGACCGATCAATGATATATCTTCCACTGGATTTCTGATATCTGCCAAAAAAATAGAAAATGTTTATTATTCTTCATCTTTAATGGCATAATAATTCTTAACCGTAAATTGTATCATGTAATATTATTTAACTGATTCCTAGAAACTTACAGTTCTATCTCTTCTTGTCACACTATTGTACAAACAAAATCTGGCATCTTCCTTCAAATTTGTCACAATTATATGCTCACTGTCCTTTATTTTCCTAGACAACATGAAACTAAATCTTACAAGTACAAGTCACACTGCTTGCCAACAACCCAACACCAAGTCTTAAAAATTCAAGTCACACTGTTTAACCATAACCCAAAACCAAGTCTTACAAATACAAATCACAATGCATGCCTATAACCCAACACTAAGTCTTACAAATACAAGTCACATTTTGTGCCTATAATTAAAGTGTTGAACAAACAGAATTGGGAGCAGGAGGAAGAGCATATTCTGCAAAGATATGGTTAAAAACTACTCAGTCTATTGGTTAGACTGGGGTGAGCAGAGGTAAAAAAGCAACTCAGTCTAGTGGCTTGCAACACATATACAATATTTTCTTCTCACATCATATCCAAGTGATGCCCTATTTGCCTGCTTACAACAAGCATACAACACTTTCCACTTACATTTAGTTGGTGCCCTAAAATCTATTTTCATTGTAGTGTAGTGTAAATGTTCAGCAGGAATTCCACAGAAAACAACAATGGAACTTCTGATATTTATAATTATCAATTAGCACCACATTACTTCAAGTCAACCACTGCCAGAGATTTGTTTGCAAAGATATGCTTTAAGTCACATGGTCAAGCATTAAACACCAACTAAACGACTCCTTCAACTGTTTTACTTCTAATGAACGAAATCTTTTTTTTTGACATTCTGTTTCAGCAATCATTTTTCAAATGCCTGAATTTACAGTAATTCAAGATTTTGTTAAAACTTGTTTAGTATACATTATCTATAGGTGCCATATATTTGTAAGCTATCCATGCAGCAGCTGAGTCTATGATGTTTTTGGCTGCTTTCAATGGCAGTCTCAGCGGCCAAACTGGACAAGGCAGGTATTGTATTATGGGGTAGCTGCTTCGCTGTATCCTTGTGAAAGGTACCTCAGTTTTTATTTACCTGGCATAGCAAACAATGTGTTGAAAGTACCATTACAAAAACCACAACCAAAATCATTTGGTTACTTACATATGTAACAAGTAGAGTTTTGGTTACAACTGTATCATGGATGCCAGCAAAACCTCTACCATCTTTGACCATCAATTAATATTTTGCAGAAAATCTTCACCAATAAATGTATTATAATTGACGATTAGTAAAACTGTCAATTTATCTCAGTACAATTATGGTTTCCATTAGATCATCGGCTTAAACACAGACTTCTGTCATTTAGTTCCCATTTGATTTGTCTTTCTAACAGCCTAAATGGATAACATTAAGTCAAATTTAAAAGACCAATTGTATTAAACATGCTACAAACCCAAATCCCCTCTCTTTGAACTACCAGCCACCCCTGGAGATACATCATCCATCTTAGACATAGGATTGTTTTGAGGGTGAGTGGCCACTCTCCGTGATGATGCCATCCCCTCTACTGCCTCTGGGATAAAGACAGCTGTAGACAGACAGACAAATTATTAACATAATTAACTTTTATTTCATTGATAAATATTAGGTCAAAATGAAAATATGTCAGTTCCTATTTTTTTAACGATAACCCCATGTCTGATAAGAAGTCGATAAAAAAAAGCATTTTGGAAAATTGTTATTAATAAAAATCTTGTCCCATTCATTATACGCAATGTTCCTACCTTCCTTCACCATGACAAATGCTCACTTGGGTTCTCATAACATTTATAAATATTTATAGAATACCTCACTACAACAAACACCTTGCCATAAAAAATACGGAATTGAATTTGTTACAGAGCGGGACCAATGTACAAAAGTTAGTAGTTATGATTTAATATGATAATGATAATGATACAGGATAATACGATAATGATGAGATATGATAATGACAGAATGCAATATGATAATGGGGGCACTGGGTGGCAGAGTTGTCTAAAGTACTTGCCTTTATTGATCACTGCCATCTCACCCATGTCCACATGATTTCGAGTCACGGGTTTGGTCATAGTGGATATGTGAGAAGGTTTGCCAGTAGCTTCCTGTAGGTTGGTGGTTCTTACCGGGGTTTTCCCAGGTTCTTCATCCACCAGTTATACTGGCCAACATATATAGCCTATCATGTGCTGAAAAATGGTGTTAAACCACCAATTACCAACTAATATGATAATGATATGATATAATATGTCCATAAATGTAACATTAGAGATACAAGGTAAATACAAGCTGTGTAATGAAAAGTCATCATTTTAATGGCATTGCCTGTACATTTTAATGGCATTGGCATGCACATTTTAATGACATTGGTATGTACATTTTAATGGCATTGCCTGTACATTTCAATGGGGTTGGCCTGTATATTTTAATGGCATTGGCATGTACATTTTAATGGCATTGCCTCTACATTTTTAATGGGGTTGACCTGTATATAGCTTCTTTAATATTGTTCCCTGTTCTGTAATTTCAAAAGGTATCAACCACTCCGGTGGCCTAGTGGTTAGAGCATCCACCTCAGATGCAGGAGGTCAAGGGTTCGATCCCCGGCCGAGTCATACCTAAGACTTACAAAAATGGTACTAACAGCTGCCTTGCTTGGCGCTCAGCATGAAGAGGTTAGGGTTAGGACTGGTCAGCCTGGTGTCAGAATAATGTGATTGGGTGGGACATCACACTACATGTCTGTGCCATGACGCCCCAGTGCTAGACATCACTATAAACTGCCACACTGCAGACATTGTAGCGATATGACTGAAAAATTGTTAAAGCTACATTAAAAATCCAAATCACACACACACTCAAAAGGTATCACCTATTTTACCTGTTTTATTCCAATGCTGAATCCTATTTCCTTATCATTGCATTATAATACATTCTCAATCAAAGCGGGACAAAACTATGAAAATTATAATTGTTTAATATATTTTAATGGCCAGTTTGAAATTATTTTATTTTGTATGTCACTGGCACATTTTATAATAATCTCAGAAAACACAGCATTCCCTGAAGAAAATACAGTGTAAATTAAAGTTAGCGAAAATCAACTATGTCTTACACATATCCATGGTTGGTCCCACTTCTGCTGTGAGGCTTCTGTTACTTAACAGTGATCTTTTATCCCTGATACGACCTGGAAATGTTAAAACATCAAGTTCTGAATTTTCATAAACAAGTATTGAAGACTTACAAGAGGTCCAAGTGGATCAGATATTGCTCACCTAGCTTAAAAAACAAGTCGACCATTTCACAAAGAAGGGTGAAATAATATATTAAGAAGACATCCTACATAAATTATCTCACATACTTTATATCATGTAGATTTTACTTATTTTAATGTATTGTAATAAAAATTCTGTCATAAGATAAAGGCATAATTTATATGCACAGTCTGTTGCTCATAGCTGAAGTCATTAACAATCTTGGTGATAATAAACCAACCAGATAAAAAATATGGCTTCAAGAGTGTTAACAGCCTCAGCCAATCAGATGCAATATCACCTAATTAATAGGCATATATCACCTCATTAATATGCATATATTACTTCATTAATATGCATATATCACCTCATAAATATGCAATATCATCTAATTAATATGCATATATCACCTCATAAATATGCAATATCACCTCATTAATAAGCAATTTCACATCATTAAAATGCAATTTCACCTAATTATTATCCATATATCACATTATTAATATGCATATATCACCTCATTAATATGCATATACCACCTCATTAATATGCACCTCATTAATAAGCACAGATTCAGTTTACTTCTGAAAATGTCCATGTTCTTGCTGATATAAGCCCATATTCCAAGTTTGATCAAAATCAGATCAGATTAATGGCTTCCAAAGTGGCCATAAGCTTGGTAGGATCACCTCACAAATATCGATGAACCTTGCTAATTATCAAACCCATGCAACATCTTTATGATATAAGCTAATATTTTCAAGTTTGATCAGAATCAGAACGGAGAAGGTTAACAGGCTCAGCCAATACAATGCAAGATGAACTCCTTCATTTGCATGCATCTCACTTATTACTAAAGCAAATACTGCACATTTGAATAAAACCATTTCAGAAATATGACCTTCAGAGTCGGAGATAATCTGAAGCAGAATCACTTCATCTGTACGCATGGATATCGTGCATTAATGAACTGGTTCAAGATTCTAATGATATAAGCAAATATTCCAAGCCTGATCAAAATTTGATCAGAAATACAACCTCTACAAAGGTAAAAACTCAACCAATCAGAAGCAAGGTCACCTTATTTGTATGCATGGATCTTGCTAAATTATTGACTCATCAGAGATCTTAATGACATAAGCATATATTTCAAGTTTTATCCAAAATCTGATCTGATATATAGTTTCCTGAGTGGCAACACACTTAGCCAAACTGTGCAAGATCACCTCGTTAATATGCACAGCTCTCCCTCATTATCTAATTCATCCATAACTTCATATTCTACATTTGATTGAAATCAGATCGGAACAAATGATGCATGTCAGATGCAGGGTTAATGATGCATGTCAGATGCAGGGTTAATAATGTATGCCAGATGCAGGGTTAATGATGCATGTCAGATGCAGGGTTAATGATGTATGTCAGATGGAGGGTTAATAATGTATGCCAGATGCAGGGTTACACAATAAATTCATTAAGCTTTATAGACAGGTGAGCTAAACACAAATGATGAAGTCAGTGCTGTACAATAAATACACTGCATACCTTAACTTGGCCATATTATAGGGCTATATGACTGAGCCATACAATAAATAGACTGCATACCTTAACTTGGCCATATTATAGGGTTATAAGACTGTGCCATACAATAAACAGACTGCATACCTTAACTTGGCCATATTATAGGGCTATAAGACTGTGCCATACAATAAACAGACTGCATACCTTAACTTGGCCATATTATAGGGCTATATGACTGTGCCATACCATAAATAGACTGCATACCTTAACTTGACCACAATATAGGGCTATATGACTGAGCCATACAATAAACAGACTGCATACCTTAACTTGGCCATGTTATAGGGCTATATGACTGTGCCATACAATAAATAGACTGCATACCTTAACTTGGCCATATTATAGGGCTATAAGGCTGTGCCATACAATAAATAGACAGCATACAATAGACTGCATACCTTAAACTTGGCCACATTATAGGGCTATATGACTGTGCCATACAATAAATAGACTGCATACCTTAACTTGGCCACATTATAGGGATATATGACTGTGCCATACAATAAACAGACTGCATACCTTAACTTGGCCATATTATAGGGCTATATGACTGTGCCATACAATAAATAGACTGCATACCTTAACTTGACCACATTATAGGGCTATATGACTGTGCCATACAATAAACAGACTGCATACCTTAACTTGGCCATATTATAGGGCTATATGACTGTGCCATACAATAAATAGACTGCATACCTTAACTTGACCACATTATAGGGCTATATGACTGAGCCACACAATAAACAGACTGCATACCTTAACTTGGCCATATTATAGGGCTATATGACTGTGCCATACAATAAATAGACTGCATACCTTAACTTGACCACATTATAGGGCTATATGACTGTGCCATACAATAAACAGACTGCATACCTTAACTTGGTCATATTATAGGGCTATATGACTGAGCCATACAATAAATAGACAACAGATCTTGACTTGGCCATATTATAGGGCTATATGACTGTGCCATACAATAAATACACCGCATAACTTAACTTGGCCATATTATAGGGATATATGACTGAGCCATACAATAAATACACAACAGACCTTAACTTGGCCATATTATAGGGCTATATGACTGAGCAATACAATAAATAGAGAACAGACCTTAACTGGACCACATTATAGGGCTATATGACTGTGCCATACAATAAACAGACTGCATACCTTAACTTGGCCAAGTGTCATACGCATCAGCATTTTACGTATGTACACATTTATTCTAAAGTCTTACCTGTATAAATCTATCTTCAAACTTAAATACTGTTGCAGAAATTTATGAATGCTTATTCTAAAAGTTCTTCTAATTGAAAATACAGTTCTTCAATTTATAAACTCTAGCAATGAAAATACTCCTCTCCATTTCTTAATGTTAACATGAATTTTAGCGTGTATTTTAACATTAACTTTAGCATGTATTTAAACATGAACTTTAGTATGTACTTAAGTTCATGTTTAAGTACATGCTAAAGTTCATGTTTAAATACGTGCTGAAGTTCATGTTTAAATACATGCTAAAGTTCATGTTAAATACATGCTGAAGTTCATGTTAATATACATACTGAAGTTCATGTTTAAATACATGCTAACGTTCATGTTTAAATATATGCTAAAATTCATGTTAATATACATGCTAAAATTCATGTTTAAATACATGCTAAAGTTCATGTTAAAATACATGCTGAAGTTCATGTTTAAATACATGCTAAAGTTCATGTTTAAATACATACTAAAGTTCATGTTTAAATACATGCTGAAGTTCATGTTAAAATACATGCTAAAGTTCATGTTTAAATACATGCTAAAGTTCATGTTTAAATACATGCTAAAGTTCATGTTTAAATACATGCTGAAGTTCATGTTTAAATACATGCTAAAATTCATGTGCAGTACAGTAGACTTCTACAGTCCTACCTTCCAATGCCTGAACAGTATAAAACTAAGTCAGGTCAAGCTGCAACATAACAGACATTTATCTGCTCTCACTTAATATGCTAGTGAAAACAAACTGCACTGACCCAGATCTGCTAGTGCATTAGGCAATGGCAGATCTGGGTCATTGCAGTTTGAAGTTGGGTCAGATTTAGGAGTATATACAGTATTGACAGGGTAATTCTTACCATTGCTTGTATGCCCTTCTTGCATCATGTCCCATGGGTGAATTCTAGTACCCAGGACTTCATCAGTAGTGGTGTCATTAGTAGTGGTGGAAGGATCCTCTAAAATCAACAAAAGAATTATGGCTGATTATTATTCCAGTCTAAGTAAAGACATTCATGAGGGATGATTATGATTGCAGTCTAAATAAAGACATTCATGAGGGATGATTATGATTGCAGTCTAAATAAAGACATTCATGAGGGATGATTATGATTAGTCTAAATAAAGACATTCATGAGGGATGATTATGATTGCAGTCTAAATAAAGACATTCATGAGGGTTGATTATGATTGCAGTCTAAATAAAGACATTCATGAGGGATGATTATGATTGCAGTCTAAATAAAGACATTCATGAGGGATGATTATGATTAGTCTAAATAAAGACATTCATGAGGGATGATTATGATTAGTCTAAATAAAGACATTCATGAGGGATGATTATGATTAGTCTAAATAAAGACATTCATGAGGGATGATTATGATTAGTCTAAATAAAGACATTCATGAGGGATGATTATGATTAGTCTAAATAAAGACATTCATGAGGGTTGATTATGATTGCAGTCTAAATAAAGACATTCATGAGGGTTGATTATGATTAGTCTAAATAAAGACATTCATGAGGGATGATTATGATTAGTCTAAATAAAGACATTCATGAGGGATGATTATGATTAGTCTAAATAAAGACATTCATGTGGGTTGATTATGATTGCAGTCTAAATAAAGACATTCATGTGGGTTGATTATGATTGCAGTCTAAATAAAGACATTCATGAGGGATGATTATGATTGCAGTCTAAATAAAGACATTCATGAGGGTTGATTATGATTGCAGTCTAAATACAGACATTCATGAGGGTTGATTATGATTGCAGTCTAAATACAGACATTCATGAGGGTTGATTATGATTGTAGTCTAAATAAAGACATTCATGAGGGATGATTATGATTGCAGTCTAAATAAAGACATTCATGAGGGTTGATTATGATTGCAGTCTAAATAAAGACATTCATGAGGGTTGATTATGATTGCAGTCTAAATAAAGACATTCATGAGGGTTGATTATGATTAGTCTAAATAAAGACATTCATGAGGGATGATTATGATTAGTCTAAATAAAGACATTCATGAGGGTTGATTATGATTGCAGTCTAAATAAAGACATTCATGAGGGATGATTATGATTGCAGTCTAAATAAAGACATTCATGAGGGCTGATTATGATTGCAGTCTAAATAAAGATATTCATGAGGGTTGATTATGATTAGTCTAAATAAAGACATTCATGAGGGTTGATTATGATTGCAGTCTAAATAAAGATATTCATGAGGGTTGATTATGATTAGTCTAAATAAAGACATTCATGAGGGATGATTATGATTAGTCTAAATAAAGACATTCATGAGGGATGATTATGATTAGTCTAAATAAAGACATTCATGAGGGATGATTATGATTAGTCTAAATAAAGACATTCATGAGGGTTGATTATGATTAGTCTAAATAAAGACATTCATGAGGGTTGATTATGATTGCAGTCTAAATAAAGACATTCATGAGGGTTGATTATGATTAGTCTAAATAAAGACATTCATGAGGGTTGATTATGATTGCAGTCTAAATAAAGACATTCATGAGGGTTGATTATGATTAGTCTAAATAAAGACATTCATGAGGGATGATTATGATTAGTCTAAATAAAGACATTCATGAGGGATGATTATGATTAGTCTAAATAAAGACATTCATGAGGGTTGATTATGATTGCAGTCTAAATAAAGACATTCATGAGGGTTGATTATGATTGCAGTCTAAATAAAGACATTCATGAGGGTTGATTATGATTAGTCTAAATAAAGACATTCATGAGGGATGATTATGATTAGTCTAAATAAAGACATTCATGAGGGTTGATTATGATTGCAGTCTAAATACAGACATTCATGAGGGATGATTATGATTGCAGTCTAAATAAAGACATTCATGAGGGATGATTATGATTGCAGTCTAAATAAAGACATTCATGAGGGTTGATTATGATTGCAGTCTAAATAAAGACATTCATGAGGGATGATTATGATTGCAGTCTAAATAAAGACATTCATGAGGGTTGATTATGATTGCAGTCTAAATAAAGACATTCATGAGGGATGATTATGATTGCAGTCTAAATAAAGACATTCATGAGGGTTGATTATGATTGCAGTCTAAATAAAGACATTCATGAGGGATGATTATGATTGCAGTCTAAATAAAGACATTCATGAGGGTTGATTATGATTGCAGTCTAAATAAAGACATTCATGAGGGTTTATTATTATTCCACTCTAAATAAAGACCTTCATGTGGGTTGAATATTATTCCAAATCAAGCAAAGAAAACTGCACATTCAAGAGGGTTGATTATTATTCCAGTGTGCAAGTAAAAACATCAATTATAACTTTCTGCTCAATTTTGAGTACAACATTTGCAAAATATGACCAAAACGTTCATTTTACAAAGAAATGGAAGTATTTGTAGTCATTAGTGTTTAGAAAAGAAAATATGACAGTATGAAACTTTGCTAACAAGAAGATATATTTATCCAAAGCACACAACTGCCTCATACTTTTTGATATATTTATCCAATACACACAACTGCCTCATACTTTTTGATATATTTATCCAAAGCCCACAACTGCCTCATACTTTTTGATATATTTATCCAAAACACACAAATGCCTCATACTTTTTGATATATTTATCCAAAACACACAACTGCCTCATACTGTTTGATATATTTATCCAAAGCCCACAACTGCCTCATACTTTTTGATATATTTATCCAAAACACACAACTGCCTCATACTTTTTGATATATTTATCCAAAACACACAACTGCCTCATACTTTTTGATATATTTATCCAAAGCCCACAACTGCCTCATACTTTTTGATATATTTATCCAAAACACACAAATGCCTCATACTTTTTGATATATTTATCCAAAACACACAACTGCCTCATACTTTTTGATATATTTATCCAAAACACACAACTGCCTCATACTGTTTGATATATTTATCCAAAGCCCACAACTGCCTCATACTGTTTGATATATTTATCCAAAACACACAACTGCCTCATACTTTTTGATATATTTATCCAAAACACACAACTGCCTCATACTTTTTGATATATTTATCCAAAGCCCACAACTGCCTCAAACTGTTTGATATATTTATCCAAAGCCCACAACTGCCTCATACTTTTTGATATATTTATCCAAAACACACAACTGCCTCATACTGTTTGATATATTTATCCAAAGCCCACAACTGCCTCATACTTTTTGATATATTTATCCAATACACACAAATGCCTCATACTGTTTGATATATTTATCCAAAGCCCACAACTGCTTCATACTGTTTGATATATTTATCCAAAACACACAACTGCCTCATACTTTTTGATATATTTATCCAAAACACACAACTGCCTCATACTGTTTGATATATTTATCCAAAGCCCACAACTGCCTCATACTTTTTGATATATTTATCCAATACACACAAATGCCTCATACTGTTTGATATATTTATCCAAAGCCCACAACTGCCTCATACTGTTTGATATATTTATCCAATACACACAACTGCCTCATACTTTTTGATATATTTATCCAATACACACAAATGCCTCATACTGTTTGATATATTTATCCAATACACACAACTGCTTCATACTGTTTGATATATTTATCCAAAACACACAACTGCCTCATACTTTTTGATATATTTATCCAAAACACACAACTGCCTCATACTGTTTGATATATTTATCCAAAGCCCACAACTGCCTCATACTGTTTGATATATTTATCCAAAACACACAACTGCCTCATACTTTTTGATATATTTATCCAAAACACACAACTGCCTCATACTGTTTGATATATTTATCCAAAGCCCACAACTGCCTCATACTGTTTGATATATTTATCCAAAGCCCACAACTGCCTCATACTGTTTGATATATTTATCCAAAGCCCACAACTGCCTCATACTGTTTGATATATTTATCCAAAGCCCACAACTGCCTCATACTTTTTGATATATTTATCCAAAACACACAACTGCCTCATACTGTTTGATATATTTATCCAATACACACAACTGCTTCATACTGTTTGATATATTTATCCAAAACACACAACTGCCTCATACTGTTTGATATATTTATCCAAAGCCCACAACTGCCTCATACTGTTTGATATATTTATCCAAAGCCCACAACTGCCTCATACTTTTTGATATATTTATCCAATACACACAACTGCCTCATACTTTTTGATATATTTATCCAAAACACACAACTGCCTCATACTGTTTGATATATTTATCCAAAACACACAACTGCCTCATACTGTTTGATATATTTATCCAATACACACAACTGCTTCATACTGTTTGATATATTTATCCAAAGCCCACAACTGCCTCATACTTTTTGATATATTTATCCAATACACACAACTGCTTCATACTGTTTGATATATTTATCCAAAACACACAACTGCCTCATACTGTTTGATATATTTATCCAAAGCCCACAACTGCCTCATACTGTTTGATATATTTATCCAAAGCCCACAACTGCCTCATACTTTTTGATATATTTATCCAATACACACAACTGCCTCATACTGTTTGATATATTTATCCAAAGCCCACAACTGCCTCATACTGTTTGATATATTTATCCAAAGCCCACAACTGCCTCATACTTTTTGATATATTTATCCAAAACACACAAATGCCTCATACTTTTTGATATATTTATCCAAAACACACAACCACCTCATACTTTTTGATATATTTATCCAAAACACACAACTGCCTCATACTGTTTGATATATTTATCCAATACACACAACTGCTTCATACTGTTTGATATATTTATCCAAAACACACAACTGCCTCATACTGTTTGATATATTTATCCAAAGCCCACAACTGCCTCATACTGTTTGATATATTTATCCAAAGCCCACAACTGCCTCATACTTTTTGATATATTTATCCAATACACACAACTGCCTCATACTTTTTGATATATTTATCCAAAACACACAACTGCCTCATACTGTTTGATATATTTATCCAATACACACAACTGCCTCATACTGTTTGATATATTTATCCAAAACACACAACTGCCTCATACTGTTTGATATATTTATCCAAAGCCCACAACCACCTCATACTTTTTGATATATTTATCCAAAACACACAACCACCTCATACTGTTTGATATATTTATCCAAAACACACAACTGCCTCATACTGTTTGATATATTTATCCAAAGCCCACAACCACCTCATACTTTTTGATATATTTATCCAAAACACACAACCACCTCATACTTTTTGATATATTTATCCAAAACACACAACCACCTCATACTGTTTGATATATTTATCCAAAGCCCACAACTGCCTCATACTTTTTGATATATTTATCCAATACACACAACTGCCTCATACTGTTTGATATATTTATCCAAAACACACAACTGCCTCATACTGTTTGATATATTTATCCAAAACACACAACTGCCTCATACTGTTTGATATATTTATCCAAAACACACAACTGCCTCATACTGTTTGATACATTTATCCAAAACACACAACTGCCTCATACTTTTTGATATATTTATCCAATACACACAACTGCCTCATACTGTTTGATATACTTATCCAAAACACACAACTGCCTCATACTGTTTGATATATTTATCCAAAGCCCACAACTGCCTCATACTGTTTGATATATTTATCCAAAGCCCACAACTGCCTCATACTTTTTGATATATTTATCCAATACACACAAATGCCTCATACTGTTTGATATATTTATCCAATACACACAACTGCCTCATACTGTTTGATATATTTATCCAATACACACAACTGCCTCATACTTTTTGATATATTTATCCAATACACACAACTGCCTCATACTTTTTGATATATTTATCCAAACCACACAACTGCCTCATATTCTATATCATAATAATAAACGACACTGAAAAATGACAGAAATTAAATTGTTTTGAATTCCAGAATGAATATACTGCCCACATTGCAAAGGATAAGTATAGCAATTGGAATTTTGTTTCGCTAACCTTGATAACTGCTCTCACCATTTATTTTGTCCTCAGCATTGCTCTCTGAGATTCTGGAGGACTCTGTCCCTTGCTGTTGTGGAGGTGTATTTGTAGCTCCCCGACTTTCAGAGCCCTGGTCACTGCTGCTGCTGCTGTTTTGGAAGTACAGGAGATAAGAGCGGTCAGCCAGGACACATTTTTCCTGGGAATGTCCATTTGAGGAGTGGATGTGACCCCTGTCCGCACTTGCTACTTGATACAGTGTCCACCTATATTGGACACTGTCCAGTGGACAGTTGTCACACTGAGCCTCAAGGGTCAACTTCTGGTCTGCATTGATGAGCCCTGCATCACACTGGGGACACAGGATTTGAATGCTGAATCAGAAATGGAAAGAAATCTGCTATTTTGGACAAGAAATAAAAGAAAGGAAACACATTTTCAGATGGCTTATAAGTCCATATAAACAATCATGTGACAGAAAACAAAGGTCAAGTTGGGACAAATCATGAGATTTACAAACATTCTCACTCCAAAGGAGGGAGACTTTTCATCAGCCCAGTGTTTTGTGAATGGAAAAATATTATGCCAATTAAACAAATTTACATTTTTTAAAACCATTAAAATATTTACATCCTTGCATCAAATCATTCCTTTCATATTAACTTGATACTATTCATATTCTCCTTATAAATACCACAGCCATTAGCATCTGTTCCTGATCTAGCTTCCTTGGCAATTTAGACAAACTGTTCCTGATGTAGCTTCCTTGGCAATTTAGACAATCTGTTCCTGATGTAGCTTCCTTGGCAATTTAGACAAACTGTTCCTGATGTAGCTTCCTTGGCAATTTAGACAATCTGTTCCTGATGTAGCTTCCTTGGCAATTTAGACAAACTGTTCACTGATGTAGCTTCCTTGGCAATTTAGACAAACTGTTCACTGATGTAGCTTCCTTGGCAATTTAGACAAACTGTTCCTGATGTAGCTTCCTTGGCAATTTAGACAATCTGTTCCTGATGTAGCTTCCTTGGCAATTTAGACAATCTGTTCCTGATGTAGCTTCCTTGGCAATTTAGACAAACTGTTCCTGATGTAGCTTCCTTGGCAATTTAGACAAACTGTATATTAGGCATTTGAATGTGGAAGCCTACTGTTGGAAATAGATCATAACAGAGATAAATTTTAATTTATTTCTTGTCATATGATGGACATATGTTTACATTTCTTATGAATATTCCTTATCCAATTGATGGTAGTTCTAACTGGTCCTTAACCTGATTAGAATCTGGTAATCTACAGCCCATATATTCATGCATGCCATTTTCTTTCAGTTGGAATAACATGATCATGTGATTTTAGCAGTTGTTACCCCAAACAACATGGCAACATTCAAAGTTGGGCTTAACATGGCTTTTGCAAAACCAAAGTCTATGCAATATGTGAAGGAAATAATTGATTTAGAACAATAGCAAAGAGTGGAGGAGTTTATAAAATGGCTTTTATGTTTGTTAGGTTAAAAAATGCCCTTGTAATGATGTATTGTCCATGTTAGGTTCTTTTCAAAATATGCCCTCAAGTCTTTATCAAGTAATGATGTATTGTCCATGTTAGGTTCAAAATATGCCCTCAAGTCTTTATCATGCAATGATGTATTGTCCATGTTAGGTTCAAAATATGCCCTCAAGTCTTTATCATGTAATGATGTATTGTCCATGTTAGGTTCAAAATATGCCCTCAAGTCTTTATCATGTAATGATGTATTGTCCATGTTAGGTTCAAAATATGCCCTCAAGTCTTTATCATGTAATGATGTGTTGTCCATGTTAGGTTCTTTTCAAAATATGTCCTCAAGTCTTTATCATGTAATGATGTATTGTCCATGTTAGGTTCAAAATATGCCCTCAAGTCTTTATCATGTAATGATGTATTGTCCATGTTAGGTTCTTTTCAAAATATGCCCTCAAGTCTTTATCATGTAATGATGTATTTATTGTCCATGTTAGGTTCAAAATATGCCCTCAAGTCTTTATCATGTAATGATGTATTTATTGTCCATGTTAGGTTCAAAATATGCCTTCAAGTCTTTATCATGCAATGATGTATTGTCCATGTTAGGTTCAAAATATGCCCTCAAGTCTTTATCATGTAATGGTGTATTTGTCCATGTTAGGTTCAAAATATGCCCTCAAGTCTTTATCATGTAATGATGTATTTATTGTCCATGTTAGGTTCAAAATATGCCCTCAAGTCTTTATCATATAATGATGTATTGTCCATGTTAGGTTCAAAATATGCCCCCAAGTCTTTATCATGTAATGATGTATTGTCCATGTTAGGTTCAAAATATGCCCTCAAGTCTTTATCATGTAATGATGTATTGTCCATGTTAGGTTCAAAATATGCCCTCAAGTCTTTATCATGTAATGATGTATTGTCCATGTTAGGTTCAAAATATGCCCTCAAGTCTTTATCATGTAATGATGTGTTGTCCATGTTAGGTTCTTTTCAAAATATGTCCTCAAGTCTTTATCATGTAATGATGTATTGTCCATGTTAGGTTCAAAATATGCCCTCAAGTCTTTATCATGTAATGATGTATTGTCCATGTTAGGTTCTTTTCAAAATATGCCCTCAAGTCTTTATCATGTAATGATGTATTTATTGTCCATGTTAGGTTCAAAATATGCCCTCAAGTCTTTATCATGTAATGATGTGTTGTCCATGTTAGGTTCTTTTCAAAATATGTCCTCAAGTCTTTATCATGTAATGATGTATTGTCCATGTTAGGTTCAAAATATGCCCTCAAGTCTTTATCATGTAATGATGTATTGTCCATGTTAGGTTCTTTTCAAAATATGCCCTCAAGTCTTTATCATGTAATGATGTATTTATTGTCCATGTTAGGTTCAAAATATGCCCTCAAGTCTTTATCATGTAATGATGTGTTGTCCATGTTAGGTTCTTTTCAAAATATGTCCTCAAGTCTTTATCATGTAATGATGTATTGTCCATGTTAGGTTCAAAATATGCCCTCAAGTCTTTATCATGTAATGGTGTATTGTCCATGTTAGGTTCAAAATATGCCCTCAAGTCTTTATCATGTAATGATGTATTTATTGTCCATGTTAGGTTCAAAATATGCCCTCAAGTCTTTATCATGTAATGATGTGTTGTCCATGTTAGGTTCTTTTCAAAATATGTCCTCAAGTCTTTATCATGTAATGATGTATTGTCCATGTTAGGTTCAAAATATGCCCTCAAGTCTTTATCATGTAATGGTGTATTGTCCATGTTAGGTTCAAAATATGCCCTCAAGTCTTTATCATGTAATGATGTATTTATTGTCCATGTTAGGTTCAAAATATGCCCTCAAGTCTTTATCATGTAATGATGTATTGTCCATGTTAGGTTCAAAATATGCCCTCAAGTCTTCATCATGTAATGATGTATTGTCCATGTTAGGTTCAAAATATGCCCTCAAGTCTTTATCATGTAATGATGTATTTATTGTCCATGTTAGGTTCAAAATATGCCCTCAAGTCTTTATCATGTAATGATGTATTGTCCATGTTAGGTTCAAAATATGCCCTCAAGTCTTTATCATGTAATGATGTATTTATTGTCCATGTTAGGTTCAAAATATGCCTTCAAGTCTTTATCATGCAATGATGTATTGTCCATGTTAGGTTCAAAATATGCCCTCAAGTCTTTATCATGTAATGATGTATTGTCCATGTTAGGTTCTTTTCAAAATATGCCCTGAAGTCTTTATCATGTAATTATGTATTTATTGTCCATGTTAGGTTCAAAATATGCCCTCAAGTCTTTATCATGTAATGATGTATTTATTGTCCATGTTAGGTTCAAAATATGCCCTCAAGTCTTTATCATGCAATGATGTATTGTCCATGTTAGGTTCAAAATATGCCCTCAAGTCTTTATCATGCAATGATGTATTGTCCATGTTAGGTTCAAAATATGCCCTCAAGTCTTTATCATGTAACGATGTATTGTCCATGTTAGGTTCTTTTCAAAATATGCCCTCAAGTCTTTATCATGTAATGGTGTATTGTCCATGTTAGGTTCAAAATATGCCCTCAAGTCTTTATCATGTAATGATGTATTTATTGTCCATGTTAGGTTCAAAATATGCCCTCAAGTCTTTATCATGTAATGATGTATTGTCCATGTTAGGTTCAAAATATGCCCTCAAGTCTTTATCATGTAATGATGTATTTTTACTTAAGAGACTGAATGCTGCTTCTTTTTTTTTTTTTTTATGGAGGGTGTTCTCTCCAGTTGATCTTTACAGACCATGTGGAGAGGCCCTCCTGCCCTAATTGTAAGTGTTTGCTATTTTGTTTTGTTTCGTATAATGGATTGGTTCTTTATAATGGTAAGTGTTGTTGTATTATTTTGTTTACTAGAATTAATTAGTTCGTTAAAATTGTAAGTGTTTGCTATTGTTTTGTTTTCTGAAATGATTTTTTTTTTTTTTTTGTAAATATATTATTCTTTTTTTTCAACATTTGAATTTTCTTTTTTTTTTTTTTTCCTATTCCATACATACGTCTAGTGCTAAAAAATATTCTTCTGCTTCTTCTTGTTCCCTTTTTTGTCTTCTTATTTCTTTCCTTCTTTGTCTGTCTTTTTCCCTTCTTTGTTCTTGGGTTTCTGCAGCTGGTGTTGACTTTGAGGGTTTGGGTATCTGATTTCCTTGTGATGCCGACATTATTGGTAATGATTTTGCTTGTAAGGTTTTTCCTTGTTGTTGTTGCTGGTGCTGTTGACATTGTTGCTTGGGATCCGTTCTATTTGTTGTTGAGGTTTCCTGTTGATTTCGTTGTTGTTGTTGTACTATTGGTCCTGGAATAAAAATCAGTTTTTCTTGCTGCTCTTCTCGTTGCTGGTTTTGTTGCTGCTTTGTATTATTAGCTATGTCTTTATTCTCTATCGCTTGTCCTGCTGTTGTTTTTGTTGTTTCATTTGTCACTCCAATCTCTGTTATTGATGTTATTGTTATTGGGGCCTGGTCAGTTATTTGTTTCTTTTGTATTGTATTTTTCTGCTGTTCTTGTTTTTGTTTGTTCTTCTGTCCAAGATGTTGTTGCTTTTGGTTTCCCTGCAGTTGTTGTTTTGGATGCTGTGTTTGTTCTTTCCGCAGCTGTGTTGTGGTTAATATTTCTTGTTCTTGTTCTGGTTGTTGTTTTTCAGGTTGTTGTTGTGATTTATTTGATGTTTGTATTTCTCCTTGGTCTTTTCCTCCCTGTTGTTGTTGTTGTTGTTGTTTATTTGTCCTCATTAATATCGGTCTTTTCTGACTATTATTTCTATTTTCTGTGTCGCCTGCTGCGTTGTTTTCTGGGTTATTTAGACCTTTATGAGGTGTGTGTCCTGTCTGTTGGCATTTGTTGCATTTTCGATGGTAAATACACCCCTTATACCATGTTTTGGCCAGAAAACCATGTAGAAAAAAAGCTCGTTTCACGTCTGATAATTTACTCCTTTCTATTTCCAATATTCTCGTTCCATTGTATATTGACGTTGTAGGGATGGTTTCTAGTCTTGAAGATATCACTTTGATTTTCAGTTTTGTCTCAAACTTCTCAACTGTTGCTTCCAAGGGTATCTCTAGTGGTATGTCTGAAATGTGTAGTTCTCCCGTTTGTTTTTTGATTTTGCGTAAGATAGGTGTAGGCTCTTTGATTGTAACTGTTTCTCCCACAATATTGAAATCTCCAAACGGTAATATAGGCTGGGTTCCTCTTGGGCGTACGATATAACCTTCGTCCCCTTTCCGGTTGATTGAATATATTCGTTGCAAAATTACCGGATTTTGAACTTTTATTGCATCCATTACTGTCGTTGTCCCTGGTATTCTTCCTCTAGGTATTCCGGTCATATCTATTTCCTGTGTGCCTTTCTTATATGTGCATTCCAGAAAGGATTCTCCCTGTATATCTATCCGTCTTGTGTGGAAGTATTTTTCAAGTTCTCTCACTGGCTTGTTCACTCTGATGGTCACCATTTTTTCACGTGAATCCATTGCTGATAAAGAAGCGTGTTTAGTACTCATACCCGTGGTCTCTATTTTAGTATATTAAGTAATATTCTGCAAAGTTGTAAGTATTATATACTTGAAGCATATTCCTTAGTCCATTCTGATTTTGGTATTATTGCTTTGTTCACATTGCTAATACAGAATTTGCGTCACTAGCTTGCTTAGGCGGCATTGTACTGTGCTGTGCTGTACTGTACTGAATGCTGCTTCTGGCTACTTGATCTTTTTCAGTTATTGGAATTGTTTTAGTTTCTGACGCCTCGTTTACAGTCATTCTGTTACACCATTATATTAATTTTCAAAGTCATCTAGGACATGGTGTACAAAATTGTTTGCAAATCAGCCAGGGAAAAATGAGTACCTGAGAGAGTGATGTCATCATCATAGTAACCCAATTTTTCTTATAAATATTTGAAATAGAAGGGGGCCTAGTAATGAACCATGTGGAACACTGTATAGTACAAATTGTAAACCTGCAATATCCAGTGTCAAACTGAAGAGTTCCCCCATTTCTGTCAAACACATTTATTTCCCTGCATGTAAACACTAGCACAATATCATGTACACACTGGTGGTAAAACTGACCTGATAACCTCTGTGTCCTCCCTGATGTTTAGAACCTGGAAGGAAGACTGGTTTTGTTTATCTGGTGCCACCACAGTCAGTTCAAACCGAAACTCCTCTGCTTCCACAAGGTCATCACTAGGAAAGGTCAGTACTGCGATTTCCATGTCAACAGTCACATTGTCATGGAAACAAGACTCACTAAAGTGTCTTAAAACCTTGGCCTTGCATGTCCACTGGTAGCTAGTAAGAAAGCAAAGTGAAAAAAACATAAACATATATATCTTTTTCAAAATAATGTTAAGTGACCTTGCTACCTAGAAAACTGAATATTCTAATTCACAAAAAGAAATGAGATGTATTCACTTACTCTCTGCATGGAATCCAAAATGTGAAATACACGGGCTTCAGAAAAGAAGACCTAGCTAAACATTTTGTCAAGTGTTTCTTTCTCTCCAATCATCTGTTTAATATTCTTTACTAAAGAATTATAAGTAGCCAGGTTGGTCATCAAGGAGGCCATTTTAGCTGAATCTGCATTTTTGAAATACATAATCAAATATTCCAAGAAAGTTTATTTTTGTTTTTTATATTAATTTACAGCAGCAAATTTTGATGTCCAAGTGGCACTATTTTCATTCAGGACTAGCCAGACTTCACAAGTCTTTTAGTGAAAACCCCCATGTCAGTATCACCACCCACTTGGAAAAAGTTCTGATAAAAAGATTTTTCAAGATGGACACTAGTGTGGCTATATTAGAGGTCATTTTTATATAAAACCAACCAGACATTTTAAAATGTCTTTTAAAATTCCATGTCAGTTTTACCATTTGTTATGGATGAGTAGTGATCAGATTTTCAAGATGGCATCCATAGTCAACACAACGAACATCAGACTGGCACCATTTATATTTAGCACTAACTAGACATGGCAAAAAGTCTTCCTGTGATATGACCATCCATTCTTGAGAAGTAATGATAAGATTTTCAAGATGGCTCCCCAGATGGCGATACTGGAAGTTGGATTGGTGTCATTTACATTTAGCACCAACTACACATCATAGGAAGTCTTTCAGTGAAAATCCCATGTTGATATGACTATCCAATCAGGAGGTGTAGCAATGACAAAGTTTTCAAGATGGCCACTGCGATGGCCACATTGGATGATCGAGCAGCAACAGATATAACTTAAGTGAAATGCAACTTATAATGTCAGTAAAATTTTACCTCAAGCAATCTTGGTCTCTGGTCTCTGGCAGTTTCTTCTGCCCACGTGCAGACAACCAATGCTTCAGTGACCATACCCTTTCAATAAGAATCAGTAATGAGCTGCCCAAGTGTAATATAACAATATGGAAGCTTGACATGTCATGCAGAAAGGAAAGTCACATTTTCAGCTCCATTGAGTAGGGCCTAGGGTCGAACAGTCCTAAAAGCATGATTTGTTCTGTCTCTACCCATAGGTACAGAAAATTGTTGTTGTTGTTGTTGTTGTGGGGTTTAACGCCATTTTTCAGTACACAATAGGCTATACATGGCGGCCAGTATTAATGGTGGAGGAAGAACCCGGGAAAACCCCGGAAAGAACCACCAACCCACGAGAAGCTACTGGCAAGCTTTCTCACATACCCACATTGGCTGAATCCGAGACTCGAACCACTGCAGACAGAGGTGAGATGGCAGTGATCCGTAATGGAAAACACAAGTTCTGAGAAAAACAGACAGACATTGTGATTGGTATATCCTCTGCATGTTCGATCCAGAAGAGTGGGAAAACAATTAAGCTGTGGCTTTCAATGGTACATTCTACACACCTTGGCTAATTTATTAAAAGTTATTTTAATTATTAAATTTACATACTGCCATGAGAAGAACATTTTTGCAGGTCATTCAGAAACTATTCAGATTATCCTTCAGTCTTCTTAATGGAATAATTCTGATATGAAGGGTTTGAATTAAAAAGACCAGACTGTAATTACTTGCAATTTCAACTAAGTTACATCTTTCTTAATGTATTAGTTGTTGTTTGGTTTGTTGGCATTTAAAGACACATCAATACTTGAAAGATTATAGTGTCAAGACAACTGGAATAATATGCCTTGCCCAGAGATGGACCATTACAGATGACTCAGTATGGTTTGGGCAGGACTTAAACAAATTCCCTTCTCTGGCAAGTCTGGTACACTAACCACTGATTCCATGGTTCTTTCACAATAGTATATTCTTGAAGCAACAATGGCCTTTGGTCCAATATGCAAAATATTTAGTTCAGTACCTGAGTTTAGTAATGTCAGGAAAATCTGGATCCATGGAATCTCTGCCATCCAAAGAAATCTGTCCCCGTCGGTTGACCTGCCTGTAAACACCACCCTGGATTACACTCACTGGTGGGCTGGGAATGACTTGCATAACAGCTTGGGCTTTGGCATACACAATGGTATCCTTCATGCGAACCTGTAGATGGAGCCAATGGACTTTTCATGTTACGTTTTTATGTATCTCTATACAATGCATATCCATCAAACAGGACCATAGGCCAAGATCTGCCCTTACATCAATCATTTTCTTGGAAAACAATAAAATAACTACTTTCTTTCTTCTGATTAAAAATGTTGGTTCTAGCATCATTCTACATTTGTGTGAAGATATTTTATTCCTGATTATCATCACTTAACTTGTGTGATAACTCAATGTAAGGTTAACAAGCAGAGGAGAGAGAGAGAGGGAGAGAGAAAGAGAGAGAGAGAGAAGGAGTTAATGTCAGCTATAACTACTTAAATTCGTTCATATTCCTGATCCTTCAGGCTATCATATACAATACTGTATATGTGGGCAAAAGCATTGGTATATTTTGTGTAAAATATGAAAAATTTCATCTCACATGCAGTTCCACTGTGTAGTTCCCATACAAAAGAACTCTTGGCGGCAATATTAACACTCTGTTGGAAAGGTCTTTTTCGGACATATTTCGTGGCATGACCTTGGTCTTGTTTTGATTGTCAAAGAAACTCCACCGGTAGACAAGGGCAGAGGTCAAATTGCAATCAGTGCGAATGGCTGCTTCAATTAGTAATTCTCTTGACCTATAAACCTGTCAGTAAAAAAGGAAAAGAGCACAGTGAGAGTCTCATGAAAAGATGGCTGTTTTTTCAGCAATGAACATTTATAAAAAAAATCAATTTTCCGTTTCACAAATAAAAAGTGCAACTTTTAATTTTGCTTGATTCACTCTCAATTCATTCACTGAATATTCTATTAACCTGGACTAACTACTAACCTGGACTAACTACTAGCCTGGACTAACTACTAGCCTGGACTACTAGCCTAGACTAACTACTAGCCTGGACTAACTACTAACCTGGACTAACTACTAGCCTGGACTACTAGCCTAGACTAACTACTAGCCTGGACTAACTACTAACCTGGACTAACTACTAGCCTGGACTAACTACTAACCTGGACTAATCTTGACTAACTACTAACCTGGACTAACTACTAGCCTGGACTACTAGCCTAGACTAACTACTAGCCTGGACTAACTACTAACCTGGACTAACTACTAGCCTGGACTAACTACTAACCTGGACTAATCTTGACTAACTACTAACCTGGACTAACTACTAGCCTGGACTACTAGCCTAGACTAACTACTAGCCTGGACTAACTACTAACCTGGACTAACTACTAGCCTGGACTAACTACTAACCTGGACTAATCTTGACTAACTACTAACCTGGACTAACTAGATCCCAACAGTTAAATGGTTGATTACCAAAACAAAAAAGTAAAGATAGAATAAAATTCCATTTGTTATTCAAGTCCTACGAGTCCTAATAATTACATGTAAAAATTATTTAGGTAGACTGGCATGAAATGAGTTCATTATTATTGTCCACTTGTAAGGATATCATTATATCTGCATCCAAACTGAAAGTACACTAATATATTACCTGTCTATTATTTTCAACGAGGATCTTTACATCTGGGCGGTGGCAGTATGGTTCTGTTAAAACAAACAGTGTGTAGGTGGCTACCTCACTGCTTATAGGGTTCTGTGCCAAAAGGGTTACCAAATACTCTCCCTGGCTGTCAACAAAAATGAATGAATGAATAACAGTAGTCCCTTCAAAGGGATTGATGCTCGACAAGGGTAAAAAGAATTTCCAGATATCAATAAATGACTATGGGTCTGATAAAGACGGTTACCAATAAATGACCCAGGGTCTGATAAAGATGGTTACCAATAAATGACCATGGTCTGATAAACATGGTTACCAATAAAGACCATGGGCTGATAAACATGGCTACCAATAAATGACTCAGTGTCTGATAAAGACGGTTACCAATAAATGACCCAGGGTCTGATAAAGATGGTTACCAATAAATGACCATGGGTCTGATAAACATGGCTACCGTTAAGACCATGGTCTGATAAACATGGCTACCAATAAATGACTCGGTACGACAAAGATGGTTACCAATAAATGACCATGGTCTGATAAACATGGCTACCAATAAATGACTCAGGGTCTGACAAAGATGGTTACCAATAAATGACCATGGGTCTGATAAAGACGGTTACCAATAAATGACCATGGTCTGATAAACATGGCTACCAATAAATGGCTCAGGGTCTGACAAAGATGGTTACCAATAAATGACCATGGGTCTGATAAGATGGTTACCAATAAATGACCAAGGGTCTGATAAAGATGAAACATTACAATTCATTCCCATCAGGTCTTCAAGTTGCAAACTAAGCTTGTTGGTAATAAAATTAGAATCAACTTTAATCAAAATGCTAAAGTTATTTAATAGAGACTTGGTATATAGTATAAACAATCAAAAGAACTACTCACAACTAACAAAATTTTCATGAAAACTTAATCAAATTTTTCCAAAATCAGTTATAAATAAATTTCTTGACCTCATAAAGACATAACACACTTTAAATAATTTTGCAAAATTAAAGTGTTGATGCATATAAACTAGTGTCTCTTTATTGGTCTGACACCCTATTGAGTTAAAAAAAGCCCAACAATATGGATTCTGGTTGGCTATTTCTGGGTGGCTATATCTGACGTCTCAGCAGCACCTTTTCATTTAACACATTAATCCCTGGAGGTTTTTGCCATTTTTGCCTGAAAATTGAGTAGGAAACACATTTTGAAAGATATTTCTGAATAGACTTGAAAACAGCAAATCCCCGGTCATCTTTCAATAACATACTGCATAGTTGTGTTAGACACATAGTTTTTCATTGGCTATTTGACTTGCGCATGAGCAGAAGGTTAAAGTTGGACTTTTTTTTTTTTGCTGAACGGAGCCATTACTTTCGTATGGAGACCACTCTTTATTCCAAATGCCCATCTTATCCTACTTTTTGCAAAGGCTCATCTGTCTGTTTGCAGTTCATACCGGTTTGCCTTAGATCTGAGCCCAAAAAGTCTAAAATCCGGACACAAAATGGGATTCTGACCACGGGCGAATTTTCCGTAAAAAAAAGTCAGGTCCAAAAAATGAGGTTTTTCTATCTGTATTTTGTAGTGCAACTATATATTCCAGATTATTTGGTATCATTGTAGAGCTACATCTGTCTACCTTTCTATAATACCATCCACTTTAGTGTATCATGCATGACCATGACGCTAGAGAGCTCGACAGTAGCTACTACCTCCTGCCCTGTAAAGTCGTCACTAGGGGTTAATGTGTTAAGACCAGCTAGACCCTTAGATGAATGTATGAGTAAAGTTTCATGGCAATCCTCTAGGAGGAGTAACAACGTGTACTATGACCAGAAGAGCAATAACAAAAAAATGTATGGTCACATTTAGCCTGGCAAAAGAAATGAGGCAAAAATACATGTTTTAGAAATGAGGCAAGGCACAAAAAAACGGTTTCTAACATTCCACAATGTTGTTAACAACCACGTTTATTTAAAGATCCTGCTTATGCCTACCTTTTGTACACATGCTGTATGGTTTTATTTGTAACTGTAATGTTGGGACCGCCATCTCCGAAATTCCATGTAAAATTCAAATCGCTTCCTTGAAATGTGTACTCTGTGAATTGGATAGACTGGTTCACCAACAGGTTTCCTGCAACTTGGATCTTCAAATTCCTCACATGTGCAATTACATGAATCTCAACAGGAAGTGAGGTGGCATTGCTGACATAATTATGGGCTGTCACTGTGGCTGTATACCTTAAAGTTGACAAGTATATAATGGAAACATTGTAAGAAACAAACTCTACACAATAGCATTCATCGCAATGTCTGAGAAGAAAATAATGAAATTTGAAATTCTTTCCTTCTTTAAAATGTTTCCCAAAGAATTCCCATGGCTGTGATATCTTTAATATTTTGACACATATTCAGTATTTTTTCTAACATACAATGTTTCAAAGATTAACACAAATAATCTGAAGTAACATGTATCTATATTATCTAATGCATTAGCCCCACATCCCATGATAATCAGAAACTCACCTATGAGGTACATAAACTAACAATCAAAACTGTATACCATCATATTATTTTTCCTACACAATCCAGTTATAATATACTAATTATTTAAATGTATATTTTTATGTACATAGCAAGTTGTATTTTTTTGAAAATCTTTTAAATTATTGAACATAAGTTCTACCAAGAAAATCTGAGCATCTGCCTCTGATGCAGGAGGTCACTGGTTCGAACCCTGGCCAAGTCATACCAGACAAACAGCTGCCTCGCATGGCACTCAGCATTAAGAGGTTAGTGTTAGGACTGGTTGAAATTATATTTGGATAATATGACTGGGTAAGACATGATGGTACATGTCTGTGGAATGATGCCCCAGTGCTAGACATCACTATAAACTGCCACACTGCAGACATGGTAGTGATATGACTGAAACCTTAAGTTATGTTAAAAATCCAAATCACACACACATACACACTCTCTAGCCTATTTTCCTATTGGCAGCGTCACTGATTTGACCTCTTCTGTTGAATCTTGCCTTCTATCTGGTTTCAAGTGAAATAACCAAAGCTCTAAGCATATATAAATAGAGCATAAATAATGCTGCATAGCCATGTGGCTGTTACGAGACTGTATATCATAATTAAAATAAGAATGTTGATTTAGACGTGCTAACTGAAAATGAAATATAGTAGTGTCCTAGCACATGAGAAAGATCACAATCGTCAGGTAACTGAAAATACAGATTACTCTCAACCTGTAACCTCTTTTTCTCTCCATCCAAAACCTACAAATAAAAACTGCCCTGAATAAATACAGTCTAGCATGCTGATACAACATTGCAAGTCTCTGAAAGTCATTTTGAATACCTTTATTTTAATTGTAATCGGATTCTTGAGTTGAGAGCAGAGTGCAAAAAAAAGTTTACATTTAATTTATATGTACCATTAGGTTGTCGAGTATCACATGTTCCGTAGACCTTATTCAGTATGCATGCATTCACCGACATATACTCAGTATGCCTTGTGAATATATCTGAATTTGTATGTCGAATTCCCTTTCTATTTCAAGAAAAAAGCAAAACAACAAACATCCACAATCATGAACTACAATACTGCCTCACCTTCCATTTCTCGGAAATCCTTCGTATAAAAAAGCTTCGTGTGTGTGAAAATGTTCTCGATGAGACATCCCAAAGTCCCAGGAAAACCATTTTACGATATCAGTATAATTTGGGAATGGTATAGCCTGAAACACAGTTCTCTCCTCTGTTGCCAAGATAACCTTTTGAACTATAAGGTCTGTACCTAGAAGAATGAAAAAATCTGGCTAACCAAGATATATCTTAAATATTATGTATGCTGACTTCTAAGGGTCCTCACATTCTGGGATTAACATTATATATATATATATATATATATATACACACACACACACACACACACACATATATATCTATATACACACACACACACACACATACATATATACATATATAAGCAAGTGGGCAGGATTTATATTGTTCGTCTCATCACAAAAGTATAATACTGATGAATAAATTAATTAAACAAGGAATTCATTACAAAATTCATATAAAATTTGGGAAATACCTTTTGATAATTTTCAACTGTTATTGTAGTAGGTACCACACAAAGGCAAGCTACAGTAAGGGAGGTAGCCACCCAATCATAATTTTCTCTTAGAATGAGAACCTGAGTTATGTAACCTCTTATTAGAAATAAATTTATTCTTTATATAATAGTAGAAGAGAAGGCAATGGATTTAAGTCCCTCCACACACACACACACACACACACACACACACATATATATATATATATATGCACACACACACACCTCCTCACCCTCACCAACTCACACAGAATGGAGCCTGAAAACATAAACTGCACTGTAAGTGTGAGTTACCAAGGGAACTAAATAATAAGTGATACTATCTCAATTAGACATCGAGAAAAATGGAGTCAGGAGCTGGGCTTGGCTGTTTAATGAGTGAATCCTCATTTTATAATCACGTTAAGAATAATTGTCAATAAAGCGCTTAAAGCATTTTTTCTAACTAAAATGTTCGTTATTCTGTATAAACTACATTCATTTTCAAGATGCCCAACATCTTAAAGATCACTAACATTGTTCCAGACAGTTTCAGCAACCATCACATGTACACAAAAACATTTGTTTATTATGTTACTGCTTTCTGTGTTCGTGGCATACAATAGTAAAGTGCAAAGCAGGTAGTCTCCATTGCAGGTAACAAGACTATCTGTTGATACATACTGAACAAGAATCCTTATTTTAAAAAAAAACTAGTGATATCTGTTTTGTGGGACTATTGTCTATGTCAAAACTCAATTTTTGTACTGTTCAGTTAGTATTTCATTTCATTGCAAGTAATAGTGAATCATCTCATCATCCTTGAGGATATCTCTTAGTGCCAATTCCAGAATTCTCTGAAACTCCTTTCTCCACAATGATCTGCATCTGTGAAACAAAGCTCTTTATTTTATGAAGTATTCATTTCACTTGGTAAGTTGAAATTAGTTCACCCGACATACGACTTTGGCCACTATATCTTAAGCTTGCCTTTCCAACTCCTTTATCTGATACAAAAGATGCAATTAATGTGATAATACAAAAAAGAGGTCAGCTTTTAATTCAGTGCAACAATACAAGAGATATTTCTGCAAGTCAGATATCAAAACATGGTCAGCACTTAATTTGGTTCTTAGAGAAATGCTCATGAACATAGCTGTTACACATTTTATATTTGAAAACAAGAGGGCACATTACATTTATGACGACATTTGAAAGAAACTAAACAATAGAAATAAAACACAAATTTCACTTGATAAGAAGTTATTCCATTGGTATTTATTTACTAAAGTACTGTCTCCGCTAGGTGTGAGTGACATGTTTAGTGATCAAAATTTCATTAAATACAGTTATTTACAGTGTCCTAAGGATGTCATCTGGAAAGAAAATGTAACAAATTATATAACTTCTTATTAAAAGTTGATATTTCATAATGCTGATTAAAATTTCCAGGTTCTATTTATCGTTCTTGATGACAAAACAAGCGTTATATCAATGACTGAGTTACTAATTTATAAGCGGGTTCAGGAGTTATCAGGGCACTAGTTATCGAGGGTGCTGTGTATATGTATATGAATTGAGACTGACTATATTGTTCGTTAGTGACTTGGTATAGACTGATACTGACCCAATAATAAGCTGGCCAGGAAAGAAACTTGTGTCAAGCTTAAGTTGGTTTTCTACTGACTTAACATTTCATTCAGGTAACCATCTTTTTTCACCTAATTTTCATATCATTTTCATGTGGAAGCCAAAACTGACACTGACTGGTGGTACTTTTTCATACTGACTGGGTGTGATCTCATCTGAGATCTTCATGTGCCCTACTCTGACGAAGAGAATACAACGAACAACATAGAAGTGAGATACATGCAAAATAGTGTCCATCACACCTTGGATAACATGTTGCACATGAATGATGACAGAATGGTTCAGCGCAGCAACCTCATTCTGGGCTGTTAGAAAGACTGACTTTTTCCCTGCCGTCTTATATAGATGAGTAATGGTTGGTCCTGCCAAAAAGAAAGAAATATTAGTTCTCACAAGTTTACCACATTTATGTAGTTTGTAGTTAAAGAAGACAAGTATCACATAGTTAGGAAGTGCCTGGTACTTTGTTAAAGACGCCGAGAGATATTCAAACAAAACTGATTCTTATACACTACGATTCAGAAAAATAACCAACAAATGTTTGCACTGAAAAATGATGGGAAAATGGAGTGTCTCAGTTAAAACAAAGCGTATCTCAAACCTAATTTTTTAATTAAAATAAAATAATACTCCCCCTTTCAAATGCAGAAATGAGCTTTTTGAATGAAAAGCCACATTAAACTTCAGCCACTGTGGGCAGAAATGGTTTCAGTTGACAAGATTTTGTCATACTGTGAACAGAAATGACTTCAGCTGACAAGATTTTGTCATACTGTGAACAGAAATAACTTCAGTTGGCAAGATTTTGTCATACTGTGAACAGAAATGACTTCAGTTGACAAGATTTTGTCATACTGTGAACAGAAATGACTTCAGTTGACAAGATTTTGTCATACGTTACATTTAGCAGCATGCCCAAGGGCAATAAATCAAACTGGAAACAGAGTGGCCTGTTGCTATGCAAATCTTCAAGTGATGACAAATATTTACTCATGGCAACCATCAAGCTATGTAAATGTTCACAAGATTGATGGAGAGAAGGACTGACAAATACAAAGATTCCTATATATCTGGCAGCTGTATAACAAGTAAAACACTTCATTCATAACAATTAAATGGCTCCACCTATACCCAACCCTTTGTATCACTGATAGCAATTAAATGGCTCCATCCATACCCAACCTTTTGTATCATTGATAGCAATTTATATGGCTACATCCATACCCAACCCTTTGTATCACTGATAGCAATTAAATGGCTCTATCCATACCCAACCCTTTGTATCACTGATAGCAATTAAATGGCTACATCCATACCCAACCCTTTGTATCACTGATAGCAATTAAATGGCTCTATCCATACCCAACCCTTTGTATCACTGATAACAATTAAATGGCTCTATCAATACCCAACCCTTTTTATCACTGATAGCAATTTATATGGCTCCATCCATACCCTACCCTTTGTATCATTGATAGCAATTAAATGGCTCTATCCATACCCAACCCTCTGTATCACTGATAGCAATTAAATGGCTCCATCCATACCCAACCTTTTGTATCATTGATAGCAATTTATATGGCTACATCCATACCTAACCTTTTGTACCATTGATAACAATTAAATGGCTCCATCCATACCCAACCCTTTGTATCATTGGTAGCAATTAAATGGCTCCATGCATACCCAACCCTTTGTATCACTGATAGCAATTAAATGGCTCTATCCATACCCAACCCTTTGTATCATTGATAGCAATTTATATGGCTCCATCCATACCCAACCCTTTGTATCACTGATAGCAATTAAATGGCTCCATCCATACCCAACCCTTTGTATCACTGATAGCAATTAAATGGCTCTATCCATACCCAACCCTTTGTATCATTGATAGCAATTAAATGGCTCTATCCATACCCAACCCTTTGTATCACTGATAGCAATTAAATGGCTCCATCCATACCCAACCTTTTGTATCACTGATAGCAATTTATATGGCTACATCCATACCCAACCCTTTGTATCACTGATAGCAATTAAATGGCTCTATCCATACCCAACCCTTTGTATCACTGATAGCAATTAAATGGCTCCATCTATACCCAACCCTTTGTATCACTGATAGCAATTGAAATGGCTCCATCCATACCCAACCCTTTGTATCATTGATAGAAACTGATATGGCTCCATCCATACCCAACCCTTTTGTATCATTGATAGCAATTGATATGGCTCCATCCATACCCAACCCTTTGTATCAAGTAAATGATCTGACACTGTATCAAAATAACTATTTTAATAAGAATCTCTTTAAGGAACTGACACTTTACTGGGTGAAAAGAACTACCAAGAATTTAAGAAAAGACCATTTCTTCCTTTTAACTGTCAAGTGTAGAAACCATCTCTGATATTCTTCAGCAATAATAATTTTCCAATTAAATGCTGTGTTGGCCAAACTGGACATTAGATTGGACATCAAACTGTACATCAGACTGACACAATGAATGTGTATGTAAAGCTTCATAACAATCCACCATGTCATTTAAAAAGAAAAGTAATAACAAAGTTGTGTGAACACATGGACTGACAATACAGTCAAACCCACTTATCTCGACCTCGGTTAACTCGCCAACCCTATTAAGTCGACGTTTTTGAAGTGGAACCGCCAAATTCTCTCTTTGTCTTAGCATTTTCTCATCGGTTATGTCGATTCTTTTATGTCGCCGAACCCTAATCTCGAGCACAAAAGTGGGCCAAATTTGCCACTTAACGTCGGTTATCTCAATCCCCATTAGTGGGCGTCTTATCTAAGTATTTTTTAACACGAACGAACGGTACAGTGTGTGATATTGAAGGACGATTCTTGCGGTCGATATTCACATTTCATGATTTTCATTCCTAGTTGTAAAAACAATTGGGTAAGTGTTCAGTAATTACCACGTGTACCAATCCAATGCAGGGCCTGGGATCGTCCTGGGCTTCGCCAATGTCGCAAATTGCGATTTTTTTCCCTTATTGGCACCAAAAATGTCCCATCTGGCAATTTTTTTGGCGACAGACTTTTTGGTTATTTAATTTGTACAAACAAGATGCGGACGAAGAATTGGAACCAATTCCCTCAGCTGGTGAGGTGGCAGAAATGCTACAGAAAATTCGACGGTATGGTTCTTTTGTAGGAGATGAAACTGTTTTAGACAGCATAAATAATATTGAAGCATTTGTTTTCATGCAGACTGTTAAAGGCAAAAAGCAACAAAGCATTTTAGACTTTGTAAAGAAACCATAGTAACTGCATGTACGATACTTTTCAGAGCTGTGTCAGAGTGAAATGACTTACGAATTTAATTTTGACACTGGTTAGCTTTTTGTAAAAACGAACTACACCCCACACGTTTTTTGTGATTTTGTGAGCGATCTTTGTGTTTGCAATGTTGGAGAATATAATAAAGGTCTGTATCGAGAATCGATGGTGGTTTGTATTGTATACTGGTAAATCTCTGCTGTTAGTTGGTGCACATATGCCTTTTGTTGTTAGCAAACATGTATGTACATTTTTATAGCATGCCAATCACTTCATCGAACAAATCTCGGCAACGCTGTTGTGTAAAAAAAACTCCGAAAACACGTGCATGTACATTGTCATTTATTAACGCACATCATGTACATAAAGAAATTTCAAGCACATGTTAATATATTACCACCATATTGGTTTTTGTTTATCTCGATCATCGGTTATCTCGACGCTTTTTGGCAAACCCCTAGGCCGGCGACATAACCAGGTTCAACTGTAATCCAGTAAGCTCTTCTAGTCTATGAACAGTAAAACTAGATTTAAAATAACTTAAAGATTCAAGAACTTGGCATTTCAAACAATTTCTTCACCAATAACTCTCTCTGAGGAGATCTTAGACCTGAAAGGCTTTCTTAGTGTTAAAAGGCCACATACAATATAATGTATACTGAAGACTAACGATGAATTTCATGCATACAGTTGATTACTCACCTGTGTTGACCTCGTCTGACTGATCTCCAAGTTTCCAGGTGAAGGTCATGTTTGTGCCAGCTGTGATATTGGCATGGAAAGTTATTTTGTCTCCAAACTTGTTTGCGTACTCATTTAGGTAAAACCAACGTGCCCCCTGCAGGAACAACATCAATCCCTGTGGTGGAATCTGGACAATGAACTGCATGTATGCTGTCATGTTATTCAATGGATTCAAAGCTGTGACACTTATGTTATAAATGCCCTCTGCAAAGTAGACAACATGGTAAGATATTTCAAGGGGTTATACATCTCAGCTGGTCCATATATATATATATATATATATATATATATATATATATATCCCTTCTAGGGTCTTGGACGTGTGGTCATACAAGAATTTGGACTGATAACTAACACTCCAAAGGTTTGGGACTTTTGACTGTACAGGCAAACCTTAACCAAACATTTTAGCAACATCAGCAATATTTTCAAATGAATTGACCATAACTGGAGCTCTGAGCAATGGTATGGATGCATGGATATGAAAGGGCAGAGTTGTCTAATTCTACAGTCCAAGAATGGCAGCTGTCCCTCCATGGGACTTGAAATCATGCAGAAAAAAACTTATCTGAAAACTTGACATTGCTTTGCAAATATTCTTTGCTTTACTTTGTGAACAGAAGGACAGTAAAAGCATATCAAGTTATAAATGCAAAGCTTACCGGTTTCTACACTTCAAGTATGACCACAATCCTTTTAGGGTTTTTGACTTGTGACAATACAGAAAGACTAACTGAAAAGTGAACCAAGATTTTCAAGTAACTACGACCTTGTAAGAGAGCTTTTGATTGATGGGGTGCAGAAGAATGTGGGGTGTTTTAATAGCACTTTCAAAATATTAATGGCATACTCATACAAAGAAAATAAGAGCCAACTGTGTTTCCCAGATACACCATGGTAACAAAATCTGGGGCAGCCTAACTGGGCATGAAAGCATATCTTGTTCACTCCCAGCACAGATTCAACTGAGATTGTGACTCTCTTCAGGTAATTGACTAACCGAAGATAACTGATTTTTGGCTAAAAAGGTTGACAAAGGAGATATATGAATTTATAATTGCTGTTAAACTAGATAAAACTTTTGTACCTTTAAAACACCTAGTGATAGATCACTTACCTGCTTTGTACCTGTGTGTTACCACAGCATGCATGTAGTCCCAACCGTATGGACCCATCGCCCTTCCCGTGCCTTCCTTTACTGTTCCATCTCCAAAGTTAAACAGAAAGTTTACATGGGACCCTTTAGCTCTGAAAAAAAAATATTATGTTTGCCAACAAAATGGTTTTTCAGGAGATGGCAATGGACTGAGATGCTAACTTATAAAGAATCCAAGCATGATGTTTTCAGAATCTGGGCAACCAGTCCCAATAGGATAACACATTCACTGAACGTAGCAAAGTTACACACACTACTGTTGTATCTTCCAATTAGCAACAATATTTCTGTCCCAAAACAACAACCAACAAATTGGATTTATCTAGATCTTTCTTTCTCTTCATCTGTGTCTGAATTGTTTCACTTATTTGTTTTCTTACAGTTCAGCTTCTTTTTTTCTAGGTTCTACACTTCTGACATTAAGAAACTATATTTGATGTATTACTCTACTATACTGGTCGATGTATTACTCTACTGGTTGATGTATTACTCTACTGGTTTATGTATTTCTCTACTAACCTGGTTGTATTACTCTACTATACTGGTTGATGTATTACTCCACTATACTAGTTTATGTATTACTCTACTATACTGGTTTATGTATTACTCTACTGGTTGATATATTACTCTACTGGTTTATGTATTTCTCTACTAACCTGGTTGTATTACTCTACTATACCGGTTGATGTATTACTCTACTATACTGGTTGATGTATTACTCCACTATACTAGTTTATGTATTACTCTACTATACTGGTTTATGTATTACTCTACTAACCTGGTTGTATTACTCTACTATACTGGTTGATGTATTACTCTACTATACTGGTTGATGTATTACTCTACTATACTAGTTTATGTATTACTCTACTATACTAGTTTATGTATTACTCTACTATACTGGTTTATGTATTACTCTACTATACTGGTTTATGTACTACTCTACTATACTGGTTGATGTATTACTCTACTATACTGGTTGATGTATTACTCTACTATACTAGTTTATGTATTACTCTACTATACTAGTTTATGTATTACTCTACTATACTGGTTTATGTATTACTCTACTATACTGGTTGATGTATTACTCTACTATACTGGTTGATGTATTACTCTACTAACCTGGTTGTATTACTCTACTATACTGGCTGATATATTACTCTACTGGTTGATATATTACTCTACTATACTGGTTGATGTATCACTGTACTGGTTGATGTATTACTCTACTATACTGGTTGATGTATTACTCTACTATACTGGCTGATATATTACTCTACTGGTTGATATATTACTCTACTATACTGGTTGATGTATTACTCTACTATACTAGTTTATGTATTACTCTACTCTACTGGTTGATGTATTACTCTACTGGTTGATGTATTACTCTACTATACTGGCTGATATATTACTCTACTGGTTGATGTATTACTCTACTACACTGGTTGATGTATTACTCTACTATACTAGTTTATGTATTACTCTACTATACTGGTTTATGTATTACTCTACTGGTTGATGTATTACTCTACTATACTGGTTGATGTATTACTCTACTGGTTGATGTATTACTCTACTATACTGGTTGATGTATTACTCTGCTATACTGGTTGATGTATTACTCTACTGGTTGATGTATTACTCTACTATACTAGTTTATGTACTACTCTACTATACTGGTTGATGTATTACTCTGCTATACTGGTTGATGTATTACTCTGCTATACTGGTTGATGTATTACTCTGCTATACTGGTTGATGTATTACTCTGCTATACTGGTTGATGTATTACTCTACTATATTGATTGATGTATTACTCTACTATATTGATTGATGTACTTTTGGTGGACGTTATCATTTTGTGAAAGAGATTCATGCAGTAAAAATAGTGATTTTTTTTGTTTAAAAAGATTATATATATCCATATAGCTCCTGCTTGATATTTTTTCTCAAAATTATCTCGGCAGCTATACATTTTTTGAATTTAATATAAAAACTTTCAAAAGAGATATAAAACCCTGACAAAAAGAAAAGCAAAATATTCTTTATTAAATGTACAAGCCCAGGTGTCATTTTCAGTTCCAGATTTTCTATTGCTTTATCATTAGTACTATCCCTGCATGATTATTTGGTTTCCTTTCAAACTAATTATTTATAAAACATTTTTTGTCTCTGAAAACAATATGAGAATAAATTTCACCAAACATCAGTATTTTATTTTACTCTACTGTTTAAATAAATAAGTTATTAATTGACAATATATACAAGAGAATACAACATACACCAAACAGTGGAAAGTGCTATCTCTGGATACTACAAGAGAATACAAACATACACCAAACAGTGGAAAGTGCTATCCCTGGATACTACATGAGAATACAAACATACACCAAACAGTGGAAAGTGCTATCCCTGGATACTACAAGAGAATACAAACATACACCAAACAGTGGAAAGTGCTATCCCTGGATACTACAAGAGAATACAAACATACACCAAACAGTGGAAAGTGCTTTCCCTGGATACTACAAGAGAATACAGACATACACCAAACAGTGAAAAGTGATTTCCCTGGATACTACAAGAGAATACAGACATACACCAAACAGTGGAAAGTGCTTTCCCTGGATACTACAAGAGAATACAGACATACACCAAACTGTGGAAAGTGCTTTCCCTGGATACTACAAGAGAATACAGACATACACCAAACAGTGGAAAGTGCTATCCCTGGATACTACAAGAGAATACAAACATACACCAAACAGTGGAAAGTGCTATCCCTGGATACTACAAGAGAATACAAACATACACCAAACAGTGGAAAGTGCTATCCCTGGATACTACAAGTGAATACAAACATACACCAAACAGTGGAAAGTGCTATCCCTGGATACTACAAGAGAATACAAACATACACCAAACAGTGGAAAGTGCTATCCCTGGATACTACAAGAGAATACAAACATACACCAAACAGTGGAAAGTGCTATCCCTGGATACTACAAGAGAATACAAACATACACCAAACAGTGGAAAGTGCTATCCCTGGATACTACAAGAGAATACAAACATACACCAAACAGTGGAAAGTGCTATCCCTGGATACTACAAGAGAATACAAACATACACCAAACAGTGGAAAGTGCTATCCCTGGATACTACAAGAGAATACAAACACATACCAAACAGTGGAAAGTGCTTTCCCTGGATACTACAAGAAAAGGCTAAAATGCTTGATGCTTAACACGAAAGAAATAATAATCATACATGTTAAAGAATTTAAATTTGTACTCTACGGAGATTGGAGATTTGAACCCTGGTCCATGGTTTACAGCATCCATCAACTTGCCTACACACATCAGGCAAGGCAATGGATGCCACCACATGTGCTCCCAGGTTCAAACCTAAGAATTAAACATTCTCTAGCCTGTATGATAATATTATTTCATTTTAACATGAATAATTACTGTTTAAAGCAAGTTTTGAAAAATAAGGAATACATATTTGCATCTTAACTTACCACTTAAATTTTAGAAATAATATCTGTACCTATCCAGGATTTGCCGATTCCAGGTTCTAAGCAAGCCTCTGGTAAACCTGTCAAATTTTTAGGAAAAGTCAACTGGGTACCCATCGATCCTAATAATCAGTTACCCAGATACCTTAACCTACACCCTCTTCTGTCTAGGCAGAGGTTATTTGTCCCAAATATTACAGTCCAGCGAGGACCCTAAATTATTAGATTCATCTCAAATATTACAGTCCAGCATGGACATGAATTATTAGCTGTCCCCTATATTATATTTCAGCATGGACCCTGAATTATTAACCTTGTCCCAAATATTACAGTCCAGCATGGACCCTGAATTATTAACCTTGTCCCAAATATTATAATCCAGCACGGACCCTGAATTATTAACCTTGTCCCAAATATTACAGTCCAGCATGGACATGAATTATTAACCTTGTCCCAAAAATTACAGTCCAGCATGGACATGTATTATTAACCTTGTCCCAAATAGTACAGTCCAGCATGGACACTGAATTATTAACCTTGTCCCAAATATTACAGTCCAGCATGGACAGTGAATTATTAACCTTGTCCCAAATACTATAGTTCAGCATGGACAGTGAATTATTAACTTTGTCCCAAATATCACAGTCCATCATGGGCCCTGTATTATTAACCTTGTCCCAAAAATATTATAGTTCAGCATGGACACTGAATTATTAACCTTGTCCCAAATGTTACAGTCCAGCGAGGACACTAAATTATTAGATTCATTTCAAATATTACAGTCCAGCATGGACCCTGAATTATTAACCTTGTCCCAAATATTATATAGTTCAGCATGGACACTGAATTATTAACCTTGTCCCAAATGTTACAGTCCAGCATGGACACTGAATTATTAACCTTGTCCCAAATATTATAGTTCAGCATGGACACTGAATTATTAACCATGCTCCAAATATTATAGTTCAGCATGGACACTGAATTATTAACCTTGTCCCAAATATTATAGTTCAGCATGGACACTGAATTATTAACCTTGTCCCAAATATTACAGTCCAGCAAGGACACTGAATTATAAACCTTGTTCCAAATATTATAGTTCAGCATAGACACTGAATTATTAACCTTGTCCCAAATATTATAGTTCAGCATGGACACTGAATTATTAACCTTGTTCCAAATATTATAGTTCAGCATGGACACTGAATTATTAACCTTGTCCCAAATATTACAGTCCAGCAAGGACACTGAATTATAAACCTTGTTCCAAATATTATAGTTCAGCATGGACACTGAATTATTAACCTTGTCCCAAATATTATAGTTCAGCATGGACACTGAATTATTAACCATGCTCCAAATATTATAGTTCAGCATGGACACTGAATTATTAACCTTGTCCCAAATATTATAGTTCAGCATGGACACTGAATTATTAACCTTGTCCCAAATATTACAGTCCAGCAAGGACACTGAATTATAAACCTTGTTCCAAATATTATAGTTCAGCATAGACACTGAATTATTAACCTTGTCCCAAATATTATAGTTCAGCATGGACACTGAATTATTAACCTTGTTCCAAATATTATAGTTCAGCATGGACACTGAATTATTAACCTTGTTCCAAATATTATAATCCATCATGGACACTAAATTATTAACCTTGTCCCAAATATTACAGTCTACAGACTATTTTACACTTAAACTGGGAAAATTAGGATTGGGGTAAAAGTTCAGCCCCAAAACAGGCATTGAAAAATCCCTGCAAGAAGCAAAACTATTTTTTTTAATTCGATCATACAAGTCAAGAGGAACTGTAATTTACCTTAATTAAATTCAATTTACCTTAATTTTTTAATCAACTCCAAATGTAATTTACCTTAAATTTTTAATCAACTCCAATTGCAATTTACCTTAATTAAATTTTTAATCAACTCCAACTGCAATTTACCTTAATTATATTTTTAATCAACTCCAACTGTAATTTACCATAATTAAATTCTTGATCAACTCCAACAGTAATTTACCATAATTAAATTCTTAATCAACTCCAACTGTAATTTCTTTTTCAATTATTAAATCATGTGGCATTTTTATAGATTTATAGATGCACAAGAATACATAATGTGGAATGCAACAAAAACAGGAAAGGAACAACAAAAATAGCTCCTACAGCCAAGAGGAATAACTATATTAACCACGACCTAAAAGAAACTCACGCTGCTTTGAATTCCACTTCATCTGTCATCTGGTTGGGAGGATCATTTCTAAGTGGTGCTCCCTTGCTGGAATGCTGGAATGACACTGACTGGATTTTGTCTACCACCTGGAACTCGAAAGGCAAAGTTGCAATGATGCCAGATTTGTAGTGCTTGTTGGTTACCATGACACTGACCAGGTAATCTTCTGTCATAATGAAGCTGTGTTGAGCCACACTCATGTTGGATTCACTGGAAGATTGAAGTCAATTGGCGAAGGTCATATCCACTGCTCTGTTACATTTTCTTAAACATCCACATAATAAAATATAATGTGTTAAATTACTGTCTTTTTGCTAAGAAAGTTGTATCAAATAGAGTGAAATGAAGTAAGAACCTGTCACTAATGCATATTACTCAATTATCTGATGACAATTCCATGCCTGACGATGAGTCCATGATTGATGACAAGTCCAAGACTGATGATAAGCCCATCCAATAATTTACCAAATTTTTGCAAGTATTTTGCTTAAGTTATTTTGTCTGATAACAAATCCACTCCATATTTCTTGCAATTTTAATCAGGCCCCTAGGTTTATCATAGGACATATCTGTATTTTTACCAGATAACAAATCCACTCCAAATTTCTTGTAATTTTAATCAGGCCCCTAGGTTTATCATAGGACATATCTGTATTTTTACCAGATAATAAATCCACTCCAAAATTATTTACGCTTTTATTCAGGCCCTGGGCTTATCATACATATATGTCAACTTGTTTGGGTTACCTGTAATTTGTACGTTTTTTTAAATTTTCGTCAGTGTACAGCCGTATAACTGTTTTGTATGTTTATTTCTTATAAAGATTCACCTTTGTAAATTTTTTTATACCAATTTCTGTGTTAATCCTGGGAGTCTGGACATAATTCTTTTAAATAAAATCAAGTGCGATCCAGAATTTTTGTTAGCTATGTGCAAACAATGTGGGGATAACTCGAAAATATGCTTTGGAAAGCAATGGAAGCCAGGAATGCCAAAATCAGGTTAAGTTGAAGTAACCTTCTTTAATGAAACAAATAAATAGAGGACATTTGCTTGAAACGAGTGAATAACATATATTTCATCGAGTGGATGAAAAACTCATTATTTTCACGAGTGGCATAACCATGATTGAAAATACTAGAGTTTTTCACCCACGAGATGAAATGTATCCGTTATTCACTTGTTTCAAGCAAATATTCTTTTTATTTTATGCTCACATACATTGGCTACCTAAAGTTTGTGACACAGTGAATTAGCAGATTTCTTAAGGTAATGTCAGCTGTTTGCCATACATGTTCTGCTGTGCTATGTGTACCTGCACACAAAATTAGTTCCACATCAGATTGATAAAAATTAACTGACATTTCCAGAATAACAAACAAAAAGTTTCAAGGATAACAGACAGGGATTATTAATCTGCTAATAATTAATTATTAATTTGCTAAGGTGCAAAATCAAAGGGAGGTAAGTATGTTCTGACCCCCAAATATAGTTCCTGTAGTGAAAAAATAGTTATTTTTTCACTAGTGAAATATCAATATTATTTGAATTAGAAAATCAAGTAATTCACTGCTCAGCATAAAATAAAAATATATTAATATTAAAGAAAGTGTTTAGATATCTTTGTTGCATTCAAGATTGTTATGATCCTTTTAACCGATTTCAGTATTGCCAACTACCATTGCATTCCAGTCAACTGAAATGTTGGCCACTGAACTTGAAAACATATCCATTTGCTTGTGTGGGAATTTGAATTTATTAGGAAAAAGACATCAGTGTAAGTAAAGTCTGTCTTTAACATTATAACTTTAATTTGTGTTAAAGTGCTGATATGGAATGCCAAGTGTGTGAAATATTCCAGAAAATCTGACTTATCGATCCAAAGTTAATCGACATCAGAACATGTTATACAGAGCCATCATTAAGCAGTAAGTGATCAACACCCAAAAAATAAATATCAGGTCGAGGTCTTACATTGTAGGACTAAAGGGGGGAAAATATAAATATCAAATAATAAGACCATGATAAATTAATATTACACCTTGAAAATTCATTTTTCAAAATACTTTGCACATATCTTTTTTTTATACTAGTATCGACACTTTTGTTTTTGAGTTGCTCCACACATGGGTCATGAAGCAATTAAAGATTAGTATGAGGATTATTGCATGCTGCCTGATGAATGTGTGCCTGTATTAACAGACAATCGCCAGAAAAGGAGCTTTTGTAGCTACTGGCTGGATATTATCAGCCAGACAATTAGTGCTGGTGGCATCTGCTTCCCAAATCTGAAATTAGTTATTCAGGGACTACTCACAAAAATGCAGAGTGTGAGAGATCTTTTCTATGATGAAAAAATGCATACAGATTGTTGGAAGTCCCTGAATGCAGACATACTAACATCATTTTTACGGTGTAAAATAAACATTGACACCTGCTGTATAGACTTTAAAACCCTTGATTACATTTTGAAAGGTGGAATGGGTGCAGGTGTTTCATAGAATAGTGTGTGTGTGTGTGTGTGTTTGTGTGTGTGTGTTACAGCACACTGAAAATCAAAAGAATAAAATGAAATAAAGTTTCCGAGATGTAAATAATTATGTAAATGTGTGTGAAATTAGTTCATTTATGGCATTTGTTGTTTAAAAACTACTGATCTTAAATAATGTATAAATACATATTTTTGTGAAAGTTTTTTTGGTCTTTGTAAGTTTTTTATTGGTCTGGTGTACAGGTTTTCATCTCAACTGGTTGACAGGTATGTTTCATAGGACATTTCTGTATTTTTATCTGAAAATAAATCCACTCTAAATTTATTACATTTTTATTCAGGCCCCTGGGTGTATCACACAACAAATCTGTTTTTCAACCATAAACTGATTTGTGTTTGGAAATCTTGTATGAACCTATTACATACCTACTGACTAAAAAGTCTACACCATTGGTCCAAAACCATTTTGTGCCTATGGGCATGTTTATGAGAATGGTGGGATAGAACTACTAATCCTTACAAACAAACTGTGATATGTCTTTGCAAACACAGCATTAATGTATTTTGCAAGGTATCTTCCCACCCTTATTATGCCAGTCATTATTCATTATAACTTCTTTCTGTAGAAACATATAATTTTAATTACACAGCATCACATACAAAATGTAGAACAAATTTTTAAAACATTACTATAAAAGTATGAAAATCTAATCAGATAAGCAAAATATTGTCTGCCTTAAAATATGCATGCAAACATGTCTACCAAAACTCAATTGTCTGCCTTAAAAGATGCATACAAACATGTCTACCAAAACTCAATTGTCTGCCTTAAAATATGCATACAAACATGTCTACCAAAACTCAATTGTCTGCCTTAAGTGTTTCTTGCTTAACCATGTTAGCAAGGTTTCATATATATAAAAATAACGACAGAGAGAGAGAGAGTTAGTTGAATTATCAGTCTACTGTCAGATACTAATTGGTTGATTGATGTCAGTCACACTTTTCTCAACTTCTCAATGACCAACTCTACTTGTGTATGCATAATTAACCTTTGTTAGATCCAAAAGATTACAAAATCAAACACAGCGGGCAAGCCTATAGTACGTATTTGTTAGATCGGAAAGGATTCCAAACCATGCTCAACTTAAAGTTTTTAGCATATGTTATTATATCTGAAACGGTTACAAAACCACGCTCAATGGGCAAGTTTTTAGCACACTTTATAAATTAAATAGGGGGAGAATTTATAAAAGAATCAAAGAGAAAACTCAAGGTCTGAGAACATGAGTTACTCTTTATAAAAGGTAAAGGTGGCACGCATCCAGTTAAATATTATATTACACCACATGAACCCACCCATACATGTAACAATGTGCAAATCATGGCATCGACCAGAACATATCTCAATCCTATCAGCATGTGAAAGCGCAAAAATTAAACTTCATGGATTTGCATGTAAACAGTAATTTCCAATAACAGTTAAAAGCCATTGCAAATATTAGTGCCTTTTTATTTTTTACCCAAACCCAACATCTCTGGGACTGCATTTAGGATTTGAAAGCTTCATTGCCATCTTGTCTTCCTCATAAAACATCATTCTCAACATGATCCTGTAAGCACTTTGCCCAACATGATCTTGTGTAAACATTATGCCCAACACGATGATCTTGTGTAAACATTATGCCCAACATGATCTTGTGTCAACATTATGCCCAACATGATGATCTTGTGTCAACATTATGCCCAACATGATGATCTTGTGTCAACATTATGCCCAACATGACGATCTTGTGTCAACATTATGCCCAACATGACGATCTTGTGTCACATTATGCCCAACATGATATTGTGTCAACATTATGCCCAACATGATCCTGTGTAAACATTATGCCCAACATGATCTTGTGTCAACATTATGCCCAACATGATGATCTTGTGTCAACATTATGCCCAACATGACGATCTTGTGTCAACATTATGCCCAACATGACGATCTTGTGTCACATTATGCCCAACATGATATTGTGTCAACATTATGCCCAACATGATCCTGTGTAAACATTATGCCCAACATGATCTTGTGTCAACATTATGCCCAACATGATGATCTTGTGTCAACATTATGCCCAACATGATGATCCTGTGTAAACATTATGCCCAACATGATGATCCTGTGTAAACATTATGCCCAACATGATCTTGTGTCAACATTATGCCCAACATGATGATCTTGTGTCAACATTATGCCCAACATGATGATCTTGTGTCAACATGATGCCCAACATGATCCTGTGTGAGAATTATGCCTCAAATGATCCTGTGCAAGCATTATGCCTAAAATGATCCTGTGTAAGCATTATGCCTAAAATGATCTTGTGTAACCATTATGCCCAAGATGATCCTGTGAGAATTATGCCCAAGATGATCCTGTAAACATTATGCCCAACATGATCCTGTGTAAGCATTATGCCTAAAATGATCCTGTGTAAGAATTATGCCTAGAATGATCCTGTGTAATCATTATGCCTAAAATGATCCCGAGTAAGCATTATGCCACAAATGATCTGGTGTAAGCATTATGCCTAAAATGATATACAAACTGATGTGGATCGATTTTAGGTTACAGGGTGGACAGACGGATGCAGGCATAATCACTCTTAACATACCCATAAATTACTCTGAGGTCAATGTATATTTTTAAACTTATACTGAACAGTTCTATCCACATTAAGAGTATTAAGTCCAAGGCAGGATCAAGAAATCAATGCATTATTTTTTTAAACAATGTAAATATCATTGGAAAATCACTCCACACAAATATGGTTATCCTTATCAAATATTTGTTTCAATGTAAAGCTCTAACTCACAAGCCAAGATGGATGCCATCTGGACTAGAGATTTGCTCCTGGAACAAAAATGCTATGATCAAACAGTATGTCAAGACAGATGTAAATACATACCTGTCCCAAATTTGTTGCTAGGTATGAATAAGACAAACACTACAATCTTCTGACTAATGGGGAATACTGGTGGCAAAGGATTAATAACTAGTAGAAACTGACACAAAGCAGTCCTCACTAGATGGAATGATGTGAACAAAGAATTTGTTTTCCAGAACACTTTAACTATTAATACTAAATTCTTACACTCAAGTTTTTCTCCCATATGCTCTCAATAACTATCAAAAGCCAATCTTGTCTGATATCGGTTATATTGCTATGATGTCCACAGTGTGGCAGTTTATAGTGACGTCTAGCACTGGGGCATCATGTTGCAGACTTGTAACAAGATGTCCTACCCAGTCACATTACCCTGACACCAGGCTGATCAGTCCTAACATTAACGTCTTAATGCTAAGTGCCTAGTGAGGCAGTGGTTAGTACCATTTTTATAAGTCTTGGTATGACTCGACTAGGGTTTGAACCTGTGACCTCCCGCATCTGTGGTGGACGCTCTAACCACTAAGCCACTGGAGAGGTCAGCGAAGTTTCAGAACAGTTTACTACAAATTCACTCACCTTTTAACAATAGGTTTTTTCAAATTATCTGGGAAATTCCAAGCAAATGTAAGGTCTCTTCCTGACTCTGCAAATGCTTTCACAATAACTTGGTCCCCTAATGGCACCACACGTGGTGAATCTGTCGTCAACCAAACTCTCTTAATTGGTTCAAAGATTTCCGTCTTGGTAATGTAGGAGACATAATTAGAAACATTGACCCGAATATGGAAGGTGTTTGCAGTTGTGTAGATGTGGGGCAATGACACAATGTAGAGTGGGCTGTAGTCTCGAGACCGGCTCATCATCAGATTTGTCTTGTTGCTTTCTGACCACAACTCCACTGCTTCCCCATCTCCAAAATCAACTGAAATGAAAAAATCTCTATCTCCGAGGATTTTTATCTCTATAAATGTTGTTTTGTTGATAAGCTCTCCAATAATGTTGATTTCAATGTCTCTGATCTGAGTATGAGCCATAAATGAAATGTTGGCGGATAATGGTAGCCGTAGGTCATTGTAGGCTGTCACGGACAGGACATATTTTCCCGGATTTTCCATTAACATCTCAAACTGCAAGAGAGTAGGAAAGATTAAAACTATAAAACAAGATTCCATCAAAAGGACTGACACTTTAATGATTAAAAGAATTTCCAACAATTCATGATACTCTCAAGTGTTGAAACCATTTCTGATTCTCTTCAACAATAAGATTTTCAAATTAGCTGCTGTGGTGTACATACTGGAGATCAGACTGGCAAAATTGTAATTGCAGACAAAGAAAACACCATAAGAAGTCTTTTGGTGAAACTTCCACATCATCACAACAAGTTGTCATGGCAGCAATATTTTGATGTACAACTAGCACCATTTTCATTTAGGACTTGGTGAAACCCCATGATGATATGACCATCCATTTAGGAGAAGTAACAAAAGTTTCAAAATGGCTGCGATAGCAGCCATATTGGACAACAGCACAATTTTTATTTATGCCCCACTAGACATCATTAAGAGTCTCTAAGTGAAAACTGCATCTTGATATGTTCATCCAATTAGGAGTAATAATTTAAAAAAATATTTTAAGATGGCTGCTGTGGAAACCCTACTGGATGTCTGACCAGTACTATTTTCATTCAGGACCAGCTAGACCAATGGGAAGAATATTTCTGAAAACAGGTTCATGGCAATTGTCCAAGTAGTTTGGAAGGAGTGGCAATAGCAAAGGGATGAATGGATGAAAGACCTTCCCATAAACCCTTCTGGTCTATGAACAGTAAGCTAAAAATAGCAAAGGGATGAAAGACCTTCCCATAAACCCTTCTGGTCTATGAACAGTAAGCTAAAAATGATAATTATAGCACCATTTATATTACTACATCAAACCAGTCTATTAAAAAAAGATCTGGGTTTGCTGTTTTCATCTTTTATTTTCTACTGATATGATGAAGCATTTGTCTTCCTTCTATAGCACTATTGGTTTCCCAATTTAAAAACACTTGCAATGAAGCAAAAAAGCATAATCCATATACTGGAAAGCATAAGATGTAACTAAATTAAAAAAATAAAAAAGTATGCAATTAATAGGTCAAAATCATAATGGCTTACATGTGAACAGTATCATTTCTGGAAAATCTGCAAACACAAATATCTGAGGCATGAAGCATATTTTCAAGGGCTTTACAGATATATTTGAGGCCATGTGAGTTGCATTTTTATCCAAATGGAACTTTTTATTCATATCTATTATTATCTTTTTGTGTACAATGCACACATGGCTGTTTGTTTTAAATCATTAGTAGAATCAAGAGAAAGGCCTTATACTTTATGCACTGCCAGATCTGAGTTTACAATGTTACAGATCACAGACCTTACACATTATGTGATGGCCGACCTGGGTCTACATTGTTGTAGATCACAGACCTTACACATTATGTGATGGCAGAACTGGGTCTACATTGTTGTAGATCACAGACCTTACACATTATGTGATGGCAGACCTGGGTCTACATTGTTGTAGATCACAGACCTTACACATTATGTGATGGCAGACCTGGGTCTACATTGTTGCAGATCACAGACCTTACACATTATGTGATGGCAGACCTGGGTCTACATTGTTGTAGATCACAGACCTTACACATTATGTGATGGCCGACCTGGGTCTACATTGTTGCAGATCACAGACCTTACACATTATGTGATGGCAGACCTGGGTCTACATTGTTGTAGATCACAGACCTTACACATTATGTGATGGCCGACCTGGGTCTACATTGTTGCAGATCACAGACCTTACACATTATGTGATGGCAGAACTGGGTCTACATTGTTGTAGATCACAGACCTTACACATTATGTGATGGCAGACCTGGGTCTACATTGTTGTAGATCACAGACCTTACACATTATGTGATGGCAGACCTGGGTCTACGTTGTTGCAGATCACAGACCTTACACATTATGTGATGGCAGACCTGGGTCTACATTGTTGTAGATCACAGACCTTACACATTATGTGATGGCCGACCTGGGTCTACATTGTTGCAGATGACAGACCTTACACATTATGTGATGGCAGACCTGGGTCTACATTGTTGTAGATCACAGACCTTACACATTATGTGATGGCCGACCTGGGTCTACATTGTTGCAGATCACAGACCTTACACATTATGTGATGGCAGACCTGGGTCTACATTGTTGCAGATCACAGACCTTACACATTATGTGATGGCCAACCTGGGTCTACATTGTTGCAGATCACAGACCTTACACATTATGTAATGGCAGAACTGGGCCTACACTGTTGCAGATCACAGACCTTACACATTATGTGATGGCAGACCTTGGTCTACACTGTTGCAGGTCACAGACCATCAACATTGCGTGATGACAGACCTGGATCTACACTGTTACAGATCACATACCTTACACATTATGTGATGGCAGACCTTGGTCTACGCTATTGCAGGTCTCAGACCATCAACATTATGTGATGGCAGACCTTGGTCTACACTGTTGCAGATCACAGACCTTGTACATTATGTGATGGCATACAAAGTTACAGATGGATGTACATTATATACCCAGAAGAATACATTATATAAAGTTTTAATTCAGTATTTGGGGATGTGGGGTGGAGATTGCAAGTATAAACAGCATTAATGACCATAAAATTAAATAATGCTTGAGCAATTCAAAGAACTGCAAAACACTATATTTTTTTAAATAAAATATAATTTTGTCCATATTTGTTCTTGAAATTTGTGATAATACCATTTCAAGTACAATTCCACAAAAGCAACACAAATTCTGCCATTATAGTGAGCACTCACCATAAGGCATCTTCGTATTAACTGGTTCTTAATATAACTATGATGCAATTAAAAAAACCTTTTTTTATATAGCTCATCCCTGATTAAATCATGATAAGACATCTTAGTACACAATGGTTTTTAATACGAGTGAATTCTGGATTCCATCACTAATCAACACTATAGTAACAAATGATTTTTAATACAATTGAATTCCTGATTCCATCACTACTCAACATTTTAATATACAATGGTTTTTAATACACCCTGCTCCCTGATTCCATCACTATAAGACGTCATAGCAACCTTATCCTTGATTCCATCACTACAAGAAATCATAGCAACCTGATCCTCGATTCCAACACTACAAGACATCATAGCAACCTGATCCCTGATTCCATCACTACAAGACATTGCAACCTGATCCTTGATTCCATCACTACAAGAAATCATAGCAACCTGATCCTGGATTCCATCACTACAAGACATCATAGCAACCTGATCCCTGATTCCATCACTAGAAGACATAGCAACCTGATCCCGGATTCTACCACTACAAGACATCATAGCAACCTGATCCCTGATTCCATCACTAGAAGACATAGCAACCTGATCCCGGATTCTACCACTACAAGACATCATAGCAACCTGATCCCTGATTCTACCACTACAAGACATCATAGCAATCTGATCCTTGATTCCATCACTACAAGACATAGCAACCTGATCCTTGATTCCATCACTACAAGACATCATAGCAACCTGATCCTTGATTCCATCACTACAAGACATCATAGCAACCTGATCCCGGATTCTACCACTACAAGAAATCATAGCAACCTGATCTCTGATTCTACCACTACAAGACATCATAGCAACCTGATCCCGGATTCTACCACTACAAGACATCATAGCAACCTGATCCCTGATTCCATCACTAGAAGACATAGCAACCTGATCCCGGATTCTACCACTACAAGACATAGCAACCTGATCCCTGATTCTACCACTACAAGACATCATAGCAATCTGATCCTTGATTCCATCACTACAAGACATAGCAACCTGATCCTTGATTCCATCACTACAAGACATCATAGCAACCTGATCCTTGATTCCATCACTACAAGACATCATAGCAACCTGATCCCGGATTCTACCACTACAAGAAATCATAGCAACCTGATCTCTGATTCTACCACTACAAGACATCATAGCAACCTGATCCTTGATTCCATCACTATAAGACATCATAACAACCTGATCCTTGATTCCATCACTACAAGACATCATAGCAACCTGATCCCTGATTCCATCACTACAAGACATAGCAACCTGATCTCTGATTCTACCACTACAAGACATCATAGCAACCTGATCCTTGATTCCATCACTATAAGACATCATAACAACCTGATCCTTGATTCCATCACTACAAGACATAGCAACCTGATCCTGGATTCCATCACTACAAGACATCATAGCAACCTGATCCTTGATTCCATCACTACAAGACATCATAGCAATCTGATCCTTGATTATACCACTACAATAAATTGTAGCATAAAATCATTGGTGAAGTTAATTTCTAAAATTGCAACTCATCTCACAAAAGTTCCTAAGTAACTACCTCTAGCATAATAAAAAACAAAATAGCCTATCACAGGTTTGTCATGAACAACACCTTTTATTACCTATTCATGCTGAGATCGTTTCCCAGCTTTACCAATAAAATGCTTTATGGTCATTGCTACCCTGAACATCATTATTGTTAGGAATCATTGGAACAGGAAATTCAACAGTAAGAACATCCTTGTTGTAATTTCCCTACCTTTGGAGTGGTGGTTTTGAAGTCCTTCATGACATTAGTAAGTGACCAAACATATATCACATGACTTCCAGAGGCAAGCTCAGCAACCCAGGTGTTTCCTGTGACCCTGGAAATAGTTTGAATACTGGCTTAAATATTGTGGAAAAAAGTGACTTTTGCTTTATACTGACAAAATTAATGATGTGCAATTTATCATTCAATGGGGTTTTAATGTAAAGTTTTTACCTAATAAAAAATATTTGTTTCCCATCAAGCTTTCAAAAAATCATCATCATCCTTCTTCAAAGCACATGACCTCTTTCTCTAAACCTCTATATAAAACAGCGAAAAGATTTCAACAAAAAGGACAAAACTGAATAAGGGTCATTTTCTGCCTCCTCTATAAATGTCCTTATATGATGTACACTGCACATATCAGATGGTTAACATTTATATCTGACATCAGTTTTGTGTTAATGTGTCTGTTGCCATGGTTACTGGATGTCAAAACACTTAAAAATTCATGAAAAGTAGTCATCTTTTCCATTTACTTCTCATAGTTACTGCTTTACCATGACATATTCACTCAGTTTCAAATTTGCAATATGCATTTTTATTATTTTAGGGTTTATAAACCTCTATACATAAAGTTTAGCTTATAAAACTATTCCAATATGGTCCATCACAGACAAAAAAAACAACCTGTATGTCAGCTTAAACTGTCTAAATTACACTGACAAAAAAGGTGCTTAACCATTTAACCATAAAATACAAAACTGTTCCTAAATTAAATATTGTTTAATATTATTGAAAGGTGTCTAATATTATTGAATTATTTAAATGATTGACTGATATTATTGAATGATATTACTGTAAAGGAGGCATTAGCAGGAGCCTGTTAAGTTTGGTTCTACATCCAATATATTGGTTTGTTACCTTCACAGGAAATAACAAGTGTTCTTTATATATTTATATATTTTTATCCTTATATTTTCATCGCAATATAATGCGTGTGCACAATCACACACACAACCACACAGAGTTTTGATCTTTAGAAGAAAAAGATATAATCTGATGGTAAAGTGCAAACGTATTTTTTTATCTATTGTTCTGTTTTAGCAAACACACTGTTAATTAATGCATCAAATAAGTGAAATAGTCAATTTCAAATTCAAAACACTTGATCACGTGATATTTTTCGGCTTTCATAACTGCTCCACCTAGTCCACATCTAAGTTTAGTTGAAATAACTTCAAAAAATAATAGTTTCAAATATCTATGATACATACTACAACAGTGATTTTCTATGAGTTTTAAACAAAATTATAAAATTAAATCTACCCATGACAGAAGTGGCAAGTGTATTATTTTCAACTTTATTTTTCCATTAACATATAATATGGACATTAAAAAGAAAGAAAACATTATTGGTTCAACACTTTTAATGAACTTCTGAAAAACGTGAAATATGTTTTAGAAGTGCATGTAATAACATTGGACAATTTTGTGCATAAGTCTGACATGCATATTAGAACCACAACTGCCACCTTGGTCAACTCTCTGTCTGTCTGTCTGTCTTTTACATGATGATGCACATACATGGATTAATGAATGTAAATACAGTTCTTGAAAGTTTTTTTTTATATTCGCCAGCAAAATGTGAACAACACCAAAAATAACTATTTATAACCATCATACATTCACCAATGCCACCATCAACACAAATCTCTCTCTCTCAATTGCAACTTCAATTGCTTTGGTTTGATTATATTGTATGCTTTATATGTTTAATGGTTAGTGAGATCCCCCCCCCATGTTTGTTTTCCATAGAAAAAATAGGTAGGTGGGCTTCCTTTTAGTAATAATGCTCGTAGTAGTGGCACTTGTATTCAAGAAGGACGTCCACTGAATAAAAGATTTTCATTTCTAAATTACGTATTATTATAGTTATGATTTTATGTCACTATACCTAATCAGTAAGTGTACAAAGTTACGAAGTAAACATTTAATACCAGTACCATTTTCACTTAAAATGCCATAAATCAATTCAGTTACCGGTAGATTCCATCCCGGCCGTGGGACATGTTTCCCACTGTCTGGAACCAAAACGTGTAATTCTCTAATTTCAGTAATTGCTAGAAAACTCAGATTTAGTTAGCAAGTTAAAATTTAAATGTCGGTCCAGGAATATGTGATGAAAATTAGGTCTTAAAAAATTTAGCATAAATAAAGTTATTTAAAAATTATACTATATAATTAGGGAATAATAATCGCTTCACAACATTGATGCAAAGGTATTTGGTCACTCTCCTCCTTTTAGATGATTATCATACCCATAAAAATGTTACTTTTCATGGCAAAAAATAAAATGATTCCCATAATAATGAAGTTCATATAAATGAATTCATAATGTTCTTTGTTTGGAATATTGTGCATTATTTCATGTGAAAACTGAGCAGTTAATAAAACTTGGTTTCAAATCTAGAAACGGACAGCTGTTGATGTTATGGATATTTAATCCCCCCACCACCACCAAAAAAAAAGGTAAAAATATTTTTTTAAAGTTTAGTGAAGGATGGGGGATTCAAACCAGGTATGTCAGTAGGACAAACCAATGTTCCACCAATGGAACTATGAAAGTCAGTTATAACCTGTATTTGTGTCATGTTATGTTACAATATGAAGAAAGACTGATTTAATAAAATTTAATGAAATATATGCTTTTTACAACTGTTCTCTCCATCTGAAAATTGACAGCTTCATTTAGAAATAAAATGTATGGAAACGCACTATAATAATGAGGCCAATACACACAGCAATTAAACTGTTATCCGGATGGAAATGAACAAAAAACCATTACCCCTTTTACTTGTTTATAAAATATATATATACATACTTAGCCTATTATTTACAGCATGCTTTTGTGAAAAATAGTCAACATGAAAATAAAATTCCAGGTAACGTTGACTACACGGAGTCTTTGTTTACTTTCAGTTCCAAATGCTCCTATAGCACCTCCTCGAAAAACCACATGCCCATGGCATTTAGAAAGAAGAAAGAGAGAAAGAATGGAACGAATAATATACTTTTTAAATACCTCAATATTTTTTGTTCTGGTAAATTGTAGTATTTAGCAGAGTTTTGAGACTGTCTTTTTGTGTCACCCATGCATATATTTTGATCATACTACTTTGAAAATTTCAGCATATTCACTTTGCGGTCCAAAAAAATGTCGTACTTATCTATCCGAACAATGGTGGGTCCTGTAAGCTGAAGTCCTGTGACAGGTTCCTCCACCATCAGGTATGATGTCAGCATCTCCAGCATGTCCTCGGTCTGATCCTCTATAACCACCTCCACCTGTTTCAGTCCACTCTTCGCATACTGGTGCTGCCATCTGGCAATAAAAACACCAAAATATATATGGGATTCTGTTGCTCTCATGGATATGTACCAGACTGAAGCCTGAGATGTTTCAAGTTAAATTTCATGGAGGGAGATATACCAGACTGAAGCCTGAGATGTTTCAAGTTAAATTTCATGCACAGCTGCAAAACCTTTTCCTCGGATGAGAACAAGACATTCAGTCTCTTGAAGTTTCCTCAGTATGCCATCAAAAATTTCCAAATACATTTTGATTTTTTTCTTATGACCAGTAATTAATATATCTCATGTAAAAATAAGACATCCAAGTGGACCTCATATCGAACACTTAGCCTATGTAATGGCAACTGTAATGTAATTTGCCATATCATAAATTGAATAGGTGGCGCTCTACAGTTCCATATTTTGCAAAGGGTTAGGATTTTAAAGAAAAAGAATTCCCCTGGCTTTCCTCAATAGTTATACTGGCTATTTAAAAAAGACCTTGTATATCTTGGGTATAATTCAAAGAACCATTAATTCCCTTTATTTGGTATATGATTGATGGGTGTAATATGGGTTATAGAGTATACAGCTTGGCCTTACTTCAGATGTGCACCTTTCAAAAAAGTGCTAGCTCCACTTGGTCATTTTCACTTCCTGAACTTCTAAGGTAAATTGTATAAAAAAGAGGCGATAACTTTTTTTTACATTTTATATATTTTCTATTTCATTCATTGCCCTTTCAGAAGCTGGTATTGTCTAGTCTGGAAAAATTAATTTTCCCCATTTTTCCGAAAGTACAATATCCAAAGAAATATCATCCACACTACATTAATGTAGCATAGAGGTATGCCACCATTCTCTCCATTGTGCATGTTTTAAATGCAAACAGCTTCACCTTACATACATCACTCTCTCAAAAGTACATAATAACTGGTGAGCGCCCCCAAAGAATGTGAAAATCAGATTAAAATATTGCAGCTGTAAAAGGGGAATAACTCTGTTAATAGAAATCAAAGAAAATTTCAGAAAGTCAGACCTACAATTTCAACAGTTCAACTGAGTGTATTGGTGTCAAATTAGGACAATAACAAATACAACAAAACAGGATCTTATATGTGAAACTCCAGATCATTGCATTTTTAAAATCAAGCACTACAGATCAGTTTAAATCTGAGAAATTTCTTATTGTGAAATTGTATTTCAAAAAAGAAAACTGTGTTCTATTTTGAAGAGTACAATGAGCTTATATTCAAAGTTTTATCCATGCAAAATACAGAGAATCTCATGAAAATGTTTGCATAATTGGAATTTTTAAAACAAGCTGAATATGCAATTATTCTACTTGCAGTGGTTCAGTTAGTTTTGTGACTATTAATACTAAAATAATAAGTGTTAAAACTTTAAAACTGCACAGATTTTTGCATTCCTTACTGTGTAAAGTTTGCAAGTACAATGTTGTTGAGTGTCAGCACTTTATGACACAACAGGATGACCCTATTAAACTGCAACAAAAAAATGTAGTAAATAATTAAATCACAAAAACCTCAGTTGATCAAATTGACATCAAGATGGTGAGAGTGTCACTAACCTTGCAGAAGCCACTGATTCATCAAGCCATATAACTGAATCATGACTTCACTAATAGCAGTTGTTTAAATCCAAGTGGATCAAGTGAAAACACTGTACATTATTTCGCTACAAAATTCTTTGCCACAAACAGTGACATAAATGAGAAAATGTGTGTCCCACAAATCCCTTTCACCAAACAGCACAGTTTACATGGCATGTAGAGTCATTTATCTCCATCCGTTTTCTGTTGCCTCCCGGAATACAAGAAAACCTGACATGACAATAACAAAGGTAACTACTAATAGCATTAGAACATGAAAGCAATTAAGAACAACAACAACAATCAGCAGTCAGGTCAATGTACAAGAAGATAAGAGGGCACCTGTTAGAATATTGCTAATGAGCTACTTAATTACCTCCCCTAGGATAGGAAGCATAAAATGTAGATCATAAAAATAATTACTGCCTACTCTGTCATGTTTGCAGTAAATCAAAGGGTCTTTAATGAAGAATCATAGTACCATATATGCCCTTGTAGAATTGCATACATCATATATACCCTTGTAGAATTGCATACATCATATATACCCTTGTAGAATTATATACCTCATATACACCCTTGTAGAATCATATACCTCATATACACCCTTGTAGAATCATATACCTCATATACACCCTTGTAGAATTATATACCTCATATACACCCTTGTAGAATTATATACCTCATATACACCCTTGTAGAAATATATACCTCATATACACCCTTGTAGAAATATATACCTCATATACATCCTTGTAGAATCATATACCTCATATACACCCTTGTAGAATTATATACCTCATATACACCCTTGTAGAATTACATACCTCATATACACCCTTGTAGAAATATATACCTCATATATACCCTTGTAGAAATATATACCTCATATATAACCTTGTAGAAATAAATACCTCATATATACCGTTGTAGAATCATATACCTCATATATACCCTTGTAGAATTATATACCTCATAGACACCCTTGTAGAATTATATACCTCATATATACCATTGTAGAATCATATACCTCATATATACCCTTGTAGAATTATATACCTCAATACACCCTTGTAGAATTATATACCTCATATATACCGCTGTAGAATCATATACCTCATATATACCCTTGTAGAATTATATACCTCATATACACCCTTGTAGAAATATATACCTCATATACATCCTTGTAGAATTATATACCTCATATACATCCTTGTAGAATTATATACCTCATATACACCCTTGTAGAAATATATACCTCATATACACCCTTGTAGAAATATATACCTCATATTTACCCTTGTAGAATCATATACCTCATATACACCCTTGTAGAAATATATACCTCATATACACCCTTGTAGAATTATATACCTCATATACACCCTTGTAGAATCATATACCTCATATATACCCTTGTAGAATTATATACCTCATATTTACCCTTGTAGAATTATATACCTCATATACACCCTTGTAGAATCATATACCTCATATACACCCTTGTAGAATCATATACCTCATATATACCCTTGTAGAATTATATACCTCATATTTACCCTTGTAGAATTATATACCTCATATACACCCTTGTAGAATTATATACCTCATATACACCCTTGTAGAATTATATACCTCATATATACCCTTGTAGAATTATATACCTCATATTTACCCTTGTAGAATCATATACCTCATATATACCCTTGTAGAATTATATACCTCATATTTACCCTTGTAGAATTATATACCTCATATACACCCTTGTAGAATTATATACCTCATATACACCCTTGTAGAATTATATACCTCATATACACCCTTGTAGAATCATATACCTCATATATACCCTTGTAGAATCATATACCTCATATACACCCTCGTAGAATCATATACCTCATATACACCCTTGTAGAATTATATACCTCATATGCACCCTTGTAGAATTATATACCTCATATACACCCTTGTAGAATCATATACCTCATATACACCCTTGTAGAATCATATACCTCATATACACCCTTGTAGAATCATATACCTCATATTTACCCTTGTAGAATTATATACCTCATATACACCCTTGTAGAATTATATACCTCATATACACCCTTGTAGAAATATATACCTCATATACACCCTTGTAGAATTATATACCTCATATTTACCCTTGTAGAATTATATACCTCATATACTCCCTTGTAGAATTATATACCTCATATACACCCTTGTAGAAATATATACCTCATATATACCGTTGTAGAATCATATACCTCATATACACCCTTGTAGAATTATATACCTCATATACACCCTTGTAGAATTATATACCTCATATTTACCCTTGTAGAATTATATACATGTACCTGAATGCATGGAGGGGGGTCAGAAAAATAAGGAACAGTGTTGACTTAGAGAAAACTTATCATCAATTCATAAATGTGATCAGCTCTAGATATGCAGTGTATTTTGCGTATTTTACAGACAATCTGACTTTAACAAACCATGAAGAAATTTATTAATGCATTAAAATTATGCAAAATAATCTTATTTTAAGTGCAGTCCATGCTGTACGTTGATGAATTTGATCTAAATGAACCAAGTCAGCGGCTGAAGTTCCATGTGTTCATTAACAACTAGATAGTCAAAGTCTCTCTGCGTGAGACTCAGCTTGACCTGTGTAGGCATGAGAGACAGCTAGCTACCCATAGGTTCTGTTTTTTTCCCAGCCTTCATCTGCCAAACACACTGGCTGCCATGTATAGCCTTTCATGTACTGAAAAGTGGCATTAGACCCCTCAAAACCATCCAAACCAAATCATTACGGTCATGGTAAATTGATTATATGCAAATTTAATTCTTTTTTAAGTGGGAAATCACTAAATTAATGGGAGATTTACACAATTTTTTGTCCTAAAGGAAACTGTCACTGGACAAGTAGATCAGACACATGCAAAGTGCATTAGAGCAAATTGGTACTCGGTTTTAGCAATAAAGACATAAGGAATAATAGCACATTGGTCAGACAAATTGGCAGATTGTATTAAAGTACATCAGATAAATAGGCAGATTGCAGTACAGCATATCAGTCAGACAAATAGGCAGATATCTTTACAGTATGTCAGAGTCAAATAGGCAGATTGCATTACAGTACATTGGTCAGACAAATAGGCAGATATCATTAGAGTATATCAGTCAGACAAATAGGTGGCATTATAATCACTCTGTCAGACAATAGGCAGATGGCATTACAGTACATCAGTCAGACAAATAGGCAGAAAGCATTAACATATGTCAGACAAATAGGCAGTTGGCTTGTAGTGTATCAGTCAGACAAAAAAGCAGATGGCATTATAATGAATCAGTCAGACAAATAGGCAGCTGGCATTACAGTATATTGGTCAGACAAACAGGCAGATGGCATTACAGTATATCAATAAGACAAATAATGGCATTACATCAGTAAGACAAATAGATGGCATTACATCAGACAATAGGCAGATTGCATTACATCAGTCAGAGAAACAGGCAGATGGCATAGAGAGAGAGAGAGAAAATATATATATAAAACAGCAAGGAAAGAACTAACCCTATATCCTACTGGAGAACGCTTGACAACATTAACAGAATTTTTAAATACAAAGAAATAACAATATCATACAGGTTAGAGAATATTGTATTTATACTCTATGGAGACTGGAACACATACATGTTCACATTTTTTTTCACTCTCTCTGATAAAAAAGAAAGGACTATTGCTCAACTGAGCACAAAGAATTTCCAGGAATTCAAGAAGACCATTTCTTCCTTTTAACCTTCAAGTGCTAAAACCATCTCTGATATTCTTCACTGATAACAATTTTCAAATTAGCTACTGTGGGTGTACATAATGGACCTCTTTTTCTTACACTTTCATATCGGACAAAGTAGACCTCATCCAAGTCATCAATCATTCAGAAAGAGCAGTGGCAACAAGATTTTCAAGACAGCCATTATGGCAGCCATATTGGATGTATGTTGAACACCATTTTCATTTGGGATCAACTAGGTATTCTAAGAAGATTATTGATAAAAAATCCCATGTTGATATGTCCATCAAATCAGATGGATGTAATAATATATTTAAGATATGACTTTCCATTCAGGAGTAGCAATAACAAGATTTTGAAGATGACTGCTGTGGTGGCCATATTTGACTTCAGATCAGCACCATTACCCATTTAAGACCAATTAGAAATCATAAGAAGTCTTTCAGTGAAAGCCTTATGTTGATACAACTATCCATTTAGAAGGACTAGCGATAATAAGATTTTCAAGGTGGCCACTGTATGATGGTCATGTTGGATATCAGACTGGCACAATTTTCATTTAACTCATACGACCCCAGAGGTTTTTGTTGTTTTTGCCCGAAATGTGCGTAGGAAAGACATTTGGGGGGGGGACTATTTCTGAATACATCATAATACATCAGCTTTCAACAGATTTTCCATAAGACTAATGCCTAGTTGTATTAGAAACATCATTTTCCATTGGTTATTATGCTTGCGCATGAGCAGAAGGGTAAAAGTTGGAGTTCTGTTTTTATTTTGTTTTTGCTTAATGGACCCATCATTTTCATATGGAGACCGCAATTTATTCCAAATACCCACCTTATCCTAGTTTTTGCAAAGGTTCACCTGTCTGTGTGCAGTTAAGACCGGTATGCCTTAGATCTGAGGCCAAAAGGTCTAAAATCCGGACACAAAATCGCATTCTGATCTCGAGCGAATTTTGAGTGGGGAAAAAAGGGGTCCAAAAAATGTGGTTTTTCCCTCTGTATTTTGTAGTGCAACTAGAACTTCCAGATTTTTGGTATCATTTTAGAGCTATATCTTTCTGCTTTTTTTAAATACCACTGAAGTTGGTGTATCTTAAATGACCTTGATGCTGAAGAGCTTGGAAGTAGGGTACAGCCTCATCATGCCTACAGACGGGATCGGGGCCAAATCAGTTAATCAAGTTTATGGAGATTTCTTAGAAATTGTCAAAGAATGGCTCTTTTTGTAACTTGTGTGCAGTACTGATGCACACATGATGAAATAAATAAGTAATATTCAGATTTGGTGATTTCCCAAAAATTCTCCCATTAAGACCAACTGATCATCGTAAGTCTTCTGGTGAACACCCTACATCAACATGTGACTTTCTCTTTAGGTAATCTTTGATAAAAAGATTTTATGACGGCTGTCATGGTGGCCATACTGGACATTGGATCAGAACCATTTTCATTTAAGACTAGCTAGTCATCAACAGAAAACCACATGTTGATATGACCCCGTTCAGGAGGTGTACTAATAAAAGGATTTTCATGGTCACCAAATTTGGACTCCAAAACTGGTTTATTTTTAACTCTAATCAACAAGACATAAAAATTCTTTCAGTAAAATCCCTTGCTGATTATGACCATGCATTCTGGTGTAGCAGATATAACAAGAATTTCAAGATGGCTGCCATGGTGGCCATATTGTATGTCCAAGCAGCACCATTTTCAGCAAGAGCTAAATATTGTTTCTATACATTATTTTGGAATGAAAAGGTCAAGCATAAAATCAAAAGATCCATCACATTAGGGAACAAAAAACCCTAGAAATCTTGAAACAATCGGTGGTAAATGGTCAGAAGCGACTATAAAGGATTGTTTGATTGATGACTAATGCCTCATTGATCACTGATGGATTCATGGACACCAAGATTGATGGATACAATGGCGCAACTACAATGGAAATTTTATTCAAGGACCAGATATGACAGTCACAATTATGAACAAGAGACAGACACACTAATTCATAGATACTGGGAGAACAGAATGATTTTGCCAAATACAGAAAATGTATTCCAAAGTAAAGAAGAAAAATTCAGGCTGGAAGGAACTAAAGATGGAAAATAATATATATCACCCAAAAAGATGGATATAACTATCACGTTCATGGTGTTTTCCTTATTTCATTGCAACATTTTGAAGTATCTGATTTATTCTGAGATGTATGTATGCAAATCATGTGGAAATCTGAGAAAATGGTTGGTTTGATCAAGAGAAAAATCTTCACTTATGAGTTATAGTGTCATACATCTGCAAAAATAACAACAAAATGTCCACTGATACAGACGAAAATGCACTTTCGAGTTATAGTACATATGTCCACAGCAATAACAACAAAACATACATTGATATAGTACATGTATCCACAACAATAACAACATACACTGATATAGTACATATATCCACAACAATAACAACAAAACATACATTGATATAGTACATATATCCACAGCAATAACAACAAAACATACATTGATACAAAAGATCATGCACATATAGTGAAGCTTGTAGACAGTATTCTTGTAGGTAGGTAGGTAGGTAGGTAGATAGGTAGGTAGGTAGGTAGATAGATAAATAGACAGACAGACAGACAGATTGATAGATAGATAGATAGATAAATAGAGAGAGAGAGAGAGAGAGAGAGAGAGAGAGAGATAGATAGATAGATAGATAGATAGATAGATAGATAGATAGATAGATAGATAGATAGATAGATAGATAGATAGACATACAGATAGATAGATAGATAATGCAGAAGGACTGACAAATGAATTTGATAACCAGTAGGTAGACTTGTCTTTATGAGAATATATACAGCACATCTGGGAAATTAAAATGAATCTTGTGACAGCTGACATGACCTATTACTAAATTACAGTAACAATGAGTGAACCATTACTGGTACAGATCATTCAGCAAAAAATCTCTACATTCACTTAATGGTATGGGACACTTCCTCAATGGTTTTCATTCAGGAAGAACTCTAAATGTGTATATTAAAAATATACATGGAAAAATTAATACTGACATCTATACAATTAAATTAGTACATTAACCCTCAAGGTCATCTTTTATTACTTCAAATACAACACTGGTTGATTGATTAATTGATTGATTGATTGCTTGACTTATCAACCCATTTTGGTTTCTGTGGTACCTCTGGGCATGGGCAATGTGCCAGCCAATTTCTCAGTACCAAATAGTTTTTCATGTGATAATGTGCCTATAAACACCCATCAATCGATTATTCAATCAATCATTTCCTGATGTCATACATCTACAAGATTACCTGCAGTATGCACGATTCCCCAGCGTAGTACATCTGCTGGATTATATGTAGTAGTAGTACACAATTCAACAGTGTAGTACATCTGCAGGATTATCTGTAGTGTTAGTACACAATTCAACAGTGTAGTACATCTGCTGGATTATTTGTATTTGTAGTACACAATTCAACAGTGTAGTACATCTGCTGGATTATTTGTATTTGCAGTACACAATTCAACAGTAGTACATCTGCTGGATTATTTGTATTTGCAGTACACAATTCAACAGTAGTACATCTGCTGGATTATTTGTAGTAGTAGTACACAATTCAACAGTGTAGTACATCGGCTGGATTATTTGTATTTGCAGTACACAATTCAACAGTAGTACATCTGCTGGATTATTTGTAGTAGCAGTACACAATTCAACAGTGTAGTACATCTGCTGGATTATTTGTATTTGTAGTACACAATTCAATAGTGTAGCATATCAGCTGGATTAATTGTATTTGTAGTATACAATTCAACAGTGTAGCATATCTGCTGTATTATTTGTATTTGTAGTACACAATTCAACAGTGTAGCATATCTGCTGTATTATTTGTATTTGTAGTACACAATTCAATAGTGTAGCACATCTGCTGGATTATTTGTATTTGTGATACACAATTCAACAGTGTAGCATATCAGCTGGATTATTTGTATTTGTAGTACACAATTCAACAGTGTAGCATATCAGCTGTATTATTCGTATTTGTAGTACACAATTCAACAGTGTAGCATATCTGCTGTATTATTTCTATTTGTAGTACACAATTCAACAGTGTAGCATATCTGCTGTATTATTTGTATTTGTGGTACACAATTCAATAGTGTAGCACATCTGCTGGATTATTTGTATTTGTGGTACACAATTCAACAGTGTAGCATATCAGCTGGATTATTTGTATTTGTAGTACACAATTCAACAGTGTAGCATATCAGCTGTATTATTCGTATTTGTAGTACACAATTCAACAGTGTAGCATATCCGCTGTATTATTTGTATTTGTAGTACACAATTCAACAGTGTAGTACATCTGCTGTATTATTTGTATTTGTAGTACACAATTCAATAGTGTAGTACATCTGCTGGATTATTTGTATTTGTAGTACACAATTCAACAGTGCAGTACAACTGCCAGATGATCAGCAGTATACACAATTTCCTGTGTTATAATCTGCATGATTATTTGCAATATACATGAATCCATGTGTGAGACATCTGCAGGATTATTTGCGAAATACATGAATCCATGTGTGGTAAATCTGCAGAATTATTTGCATCATACATGATTCCCTGTGTGGTACATCTGCAGGGTTATTTGCAACATTCATAATTCCCTGTGTGGTACATCTGCAGGGTTATTTGCAACATTCATAATTCCCTGTGTGGTACATCTGCAGGGTTATTTGCAACATTCATAATTCCCTGTGTGGTACATCTGCAGGGTTATTTGCAACATTCATAATTCCCTGTGTGGTACATCTGCAGGGTTATTTGCAACATTCATAATTCCCTGTGTGGTACATCTGCATGATTATCTGTGACATACATGATTCCATGTGTGGTATAGTCGCATGATTATTTGCGTTACACATGTTCCCTGTGTAGTACATCTACAGAATTATTTGCAGTATAAACTGTTCCCTGTGTAGTACATCTATAGAATTATTTGCAGTATAAACTGTTCCCTGTGTAGTACATCCATATAATTATTTGCATTATACACTGTTCCCTGTGTAGTCATCAACAGGATAATATGCAGTATAAACTGTTCCCTGTGTAGTACATCTACAAAATTATTTGCATTATACACTGTTCCCTGTGTATTACATCTACAGAATTATTTGCAGTATAAACTGTTCCCTGTGTAGTACATCTACAGGATTATATGCAGTATAAACGGTTCCCTGTGTAGAACATCTACAGGATTATATGCAGTATAAACGGTTCCCTGTGTAGTACATCTACAGGATTATATGCAGTATAAACTGTTCCCTGTGTAGTACATCCACAGGATTATTTTCCGCACACACAGTAGTGATCAAAAAAGTTGTTACAAAGTTGTTACATTTGAATTAAGACAGATGTTCATAAGGTTTTATTATTCAAAGCTCACTGATCAAATCTGGTCTTTATTTATTTTGTTGGATATATAGTAATACAATGTTTGTGTATTAGGATATCTAGAGTTTATTGTATAATACACTAAAATATCATTTATAAGGCACCCAAACTCACTGGGATGATCAATCTTATTCTTTACATTTTTCAAATTTATTCTGTTCAAGACTCTCTCGTTAGAAAAAATTAAAACATGCTGAAGCCACTTGAAGGTTGCTGCTGAATCAAGGGCTAAATTTAACTGTTTTGATTTAAAAAGAACATTTCAAAGTTATCTACATCTTTCGCTTCAATAATAAATTACAAGATAAATCTGCAGTACCTAGGGTTATCCATCAGTATCATGCATGTATACTTCCACATTGATGCATTATCAGAAGTATGGACTTCTTTGCTCAATGTGATCTGTAAACTACAGTCAATTATGGTAATTTATGTGTTCTGCCCGAGTTTAGGTATTTTGCATTTTAAAAACCCCATTTATTTTAGGTATTTGGTATACAAAATTTATGTAGTTGATATATGCTGTATATAATTGTGTGCAAGTAAATCTGATCTAATTGCAAACTGCATAGATCCGAATCAGCCATTGTATAATGCATAGATCCTGATTAGCCATTGTATAATGCATAGATCCCGATCAGCCATTGTATAATGCATAGATCCCAATTGGCCATCATATAATGCATTGATCCCAATTGGCCATTGTATAATGCATAGATCCCGATTAGCCATTGTATAATGCATAGATCCCAAGTGGCCATCATATAATGCCTAGATCCCAATTGGCCATTGTATAATGCATAGAGCCAAATCAGCCATTGTATAATGCATAGATCCCGATTAGCCATTGTATAATGCATAGATCCCGATCAGCCATTGTATAATGCATAGATCCCGATTAGCCATTGTATAATGCATAGATCCCGATTAGCCATTGTATAATGCATAGATCCCAATTGGCCATCATATAATGCATTGATCCCAATTGGCCATTGTATAATGCATAGATCCCGATTAGCCATTGTATAATGCATAGATCCCAAGTGGCCATCATATAATGCCTAGATCCCAATTGGCCATTGTATAATGCATAGAGCCAAATCAGCCATTGTATAATGCATAGATCCCAATTGGCCATCATATAATGCATAGATCCCAATTGGCCATTGTATAATGCATATATCCCAATTGGCCATCGTATAATGCATAGATCCCAATTGGCCATCATATAATGCATAGATCCCAATTGGCCATTGTATAATGCATAGATCCCAATTGGCCATTGTATAATGCATAGATCCCAATTGGCCATCATATAATGCATAGATCCCAATTGGCCATTGTATAATGCATATATCCCAATTGGCCACCGTATAATGCATAGATCCCAATTGGCCATCATATAATGCATAGATCCCAATTGGCCATTGTATAATGCATAGATCCCAATTGGCCATTGTATAATGCATAGATCCCAATTGGCCATCATATAATGCATAGATCCCAATTGGTCATTGTATAATGCATATATCCCAATTGGCCATCATATAATGCATAGATCCCAACTGGCCATCATACAATGCATAGATCCCAATTGGCCATTGTATAATGCATATATCCCAATTGGCCATCATATAATGCATAGATCGCAATAGGCCATTGTATAATGCATAGATCTCAAGTGGCCATCATAAAATGCCTAGATCCCAATTGGCCATTCTATAATGCAAAGATCCCAACTGGCCATTGTATAATGCATAGATCCCAATTATATAATGCATAGATCCCAATTGGTCATTGTATAATGCATATATCCCAATTGGCCATCATATAATGCATAGATCCCAACTGGCCATCATATAATGCATAGATCCCAACTGGCCATTGTATAATGCATATATCCCAATTGGCCATCATATAATGCATAGATCCCAATAGGCCATTGTATAATGCATAGATCCCAAGTGGCCATCATATAATGCCTAGATCCCAATTGGCCATTGTATAATGCATAGATCCAAATCAGCCATTGTATAATGCATAGATCCCAATTGGCCATCATATAATGCATAGATCCCAATTGGCCATTGTATAATGCATATATCCCAATTGGCCATCATATAATGCATAGATCCCAATTGGCCATTGTATAATGCATAGATCCAAATCAGCCGATGTATAATGCATAGATCCCAATTGGCCATCATATAATGCTTATATCCCAATTGGCCATTGTATAATGCATAGATCCCAACTGGCCATTGTATAATGCATAGATCCCAATTGGCCATTGTATAATGCATAGATCCCAATTGGCCATCATATAATGCAAGGATCCCAATTGGCTATTGTAAAATGCATAGATCCCAATTGGCCATTGTATAATGCCTAGATCCCAACTGGCCATCATATAATGCATAAATCCAAATCGGCCATTGTATAATGCATAGATCCCAACTGGCCATTATATAATGCATAGATCCAAATCAACCACTGTATAATGCATAGATCCCAATTGGCGATTGTATAATGCATAGATCCAAATCGGCCATCGTATAATGCATAGATCCCAATTGGCCATCGTATAATGCATAGATCCCAATAGGCCATTGTATAATGCATAGATCCAAATCAACCACTGTATAATGCATAGATCCCAATTGGCCATCATATAATGCACAGATCCCAATTGGCCATCGTATAATGCATAGATCCCAATAGGCCATTGTATAATGCATAGATCCCAATTGGCTACTGTATAATGCATAGATCCCAACTGGCCATCATATAATGCATAGATCCCAACTGGCCATTGTATAATGCATAGATCTCAATTGGTCATTGTATAATGCATAGATCCCAATTGGCCATTGTATAATGCCAAGATCCCAATTGGCCATTGTATAATGCATAGATCCCAACTGGCCATCATATAATGCTTAGATCCTAATTGGCCATCATATAATGCATAGATCCAAATCGGCCATTGTATAATGCATAGATCCCAATTGGCCATTGTATAATGCCTAGATCCCAATTGGCCATCGTATAATGCATAGATTCCAATTGGCCATTGTATAATGCATAGATTCTAATTGGCCATTGTATAATGCATAGATCCCAATTGGCCATCGCATAATGCCTAGATCCCAATTGGCCATTATATAATGCATAGATCCTAATTGGCCATCGTATAGTGCATCAGCATATCTTGATCAATACATGAATGCAATAAACTGACAATGAACAGTGCAAAACTAGTATTTAGTTAGCCTGAGCGCTTTCGACTCTTTAATGAGTCTTTTTCAAAGGCAAATACAAAACATGGACATGACAAACAAATAAAACAGAAAAACGGTTATGTTTGCAAAACTTTAGATGTTTTTTTTTTCTACAAGAATTCAACTTTTTAACTCTATTATGTGTCAGCTAGTTTATTTCAGTTTGTTGCTGATAATGGAAAATATTTGTATTGACCCAGAAAATAATGAGCCATAACGACATCTGTTATTTTTTGTAAATATTTGTAAGCACAGATTATATCCCGGATATTTCATTGTTATAGTAGTCATAGGCTATTAAGCAAATTTAGAGAATTATTTAAAAGAAAATATGTCGGCTGCAAAAGATAACTGTATTTGTGCAAGGTTGTCTTATTCTAGTATACTTGGTTTAAACCTCGTGGTCTCAATGTTCTAAGGTGGCAAATCCAGTAAGATTCCTTTTCTTTCTTTGTTTGGGGACTGCAGTTGGGGTTGTGATCAGTTGCAATAAGTGTTATATCCCGGAAAGTGAGGCCAGGGGAGGAGAAGTGTTCTGCGACTAGGCTCCTGAACAGCTTCTTTGTCATCCAATCAGATCTATGAAGGTTGATAAGTTTGTGAAGCTTTTCAGTTTCTCTGACATACTGAAGGATACAGACCTTACATGTGATAAATAATATTCTATTTTGCACGTTTTGTATGGACCATGTATGTTTAGTTTTTCTCTCGTCACTGTGCCAGAAAATGTCCTGGTCTCTATCATATGTTGACAGGTTCAAAACAAAGAAATATCCAGGATATAATTTCGCTTACAACAATTTACATAAACTAACAGAAGTTGTTATGGCCCATCGTTTTTTAGGTCAATATAAAATATATATAACCACTATCATGCGGAGGTTCCAAATAATGCTACTATACACATGCATACATACAGAGCTCAGGATTTTTTCCCAAGCACTCATCCCTGGGACAAGTGACTTGCAAGAGTTACTTGTCCCTGTCCTCATTATGCTAAAAAAAATACACATCTCCACTACACTGCTTATACTGTTAAAAAAGAACCATAGGTACTTCATGCTAGCCTGGTACTAAAATTTGTCAAAACCATGACAATATGATGTTCCAGTACTCAGCTCCTCAGATACATATGTAGTAAGAGACAAGGTTTATAACTCAAGAAATTGCAGTTGGACACAAAGCCCTTGATTTATTGTATTCACATTTACAGTAAAACATTTCCGTAATATAGATGTCATCATTTTCCTTTTCAACAAGATAACGCGTCCTTAAGTAAGGCATGGGAAAAGTTAAGAGAAAGACGTCAAACTTTTATGGGTTTCGTCTGGTCAGATACTGTTGTGCTTGCCACCAATATTTTCAAGACTACAGCTTTATAAACACGTTGTCATGCCAAAGTAATGAGGTTAACTGATGTTCATATAAGAATGTAATAACTTTTCACAAGAAAAATGTCAGTAATTTACATTTGAAAGAAATATTCCAATAATCTCAATTTCCACCAACTCTGGTACTAAATGATCCATTTTGCTCAAAACTTAATTCTAGAGAGCTACACAGGGGTGCCATCAGAAGCAGGATTGCTGACTGGCCTAAGGAACTAGAACATTTCTAAGTCATTACCTCAAATAAATTTCAACAAATCAACTGTCATGTCCACATTTTCTACTTTATAAATAGATTACAACAACAAGCACTGTGTGAATGTTGCTGGGAATCATTTGGGATCCTTAAAATACTCATTTCAAATGTAAGTTAGCAACATTTTTTTCTCGTGAAAATAATTACATGCCAATGTAAGTATCTTCTGGCATTGGCAAGGCAATGTATCAATAAAATATAGTTGTCAAAATAATGATGACCTGGGACATCTGTAACACTGAATGACCAAATAACCTGGGACATCTGTAACTTTGAATTACCAAATGACCTGGGACATCTTAACATTAAATGACCAAATGACCTGGGTCATCTGTAACACTGAATGACCAAATGACCTGGGACATCTTAACATTAAATGACCAAATGACCTGGGTCATCTGTAACACTGAATGACCAAATGACCTGGGACATCTGTAACACTGAATGACCAAATGACCTGGGACATATGTAACACTGAATGACCAAATGACCTGGGACATCTGTAAATTGAATGACCAAATGACCTGGGACATCTGTAAATTGAATGACCAAATGACCTGGGTCATCTGTAACACTGAATGACCAAATAAAAACATTTTAACATTCTCTTTTTCTTAATGCCTTAGAGTTATGACTCATAAAAAAGTATGATAGCTCCTTGAAAGGGAAACTTTGTCCACATCAAAATGACACCTAAATTATTGAAAACTATAAATTTTCAAAACAAACACCGTTAAGAAATCGAAGGCTAGGTGTAAAACTGCAGCATAATTTGTTTATAATATTTAACTCTTTTGGAATCATGCTTGCATCTGGCACCTGTGCATAAATTAAAAACACTTGTTTCTATCGTTTTTGTTCTTGTTTTTGTGGGTTTAACACCATTTTTCAGCACATGACAGACTATATACATGACAGCTAGTATAACTGGTAGAGGAAGAACCTAGGAAAGCTAAAGTATGAACCACTAACCCACAGGAAGCTAGTGGCAAGCTTTCTTACATTTCCTTCACAACATATTCTAGACTGACAAAATATTATAAGGTTGAGGCCTTGGTTATTTGTGGTTGATGCATGCAAAATATTAAGTAATGTTAAGGGTAGAAAATGCAATCATATTTATTCTCAAGGTACAAATCTGCATCTACCCTACCTAGCCATTTTTTCCCCTGACAGGACAAGAAGATAAGTTATTTTTAGCCCTGACATACGTATTAATCATGACAAGAATAAGAATGATGGAATCAAAATTGGCAAAGTTCATTATTAATAATAAGTTTACATCTGAATGCCACTAATGATGTAGAGTGGATAAAGCAGAAAATCTTTGACATACCCAATTACTCCATTAATTGCTAATCAAGCTGACGTGTCATTGCACCAACCAACAAAACCAATCCTTCACATCAGGAACCACTCAAATGCTGATGGCTCACTAAATAAGAATCTAAAATTAGAATCAAGGATATTGTCATTTCCTTGTTGTACAATTGCTGATTCAGCAAAACATGATTCTGTAATACAGGATATGCTTCCTCACTCTAACGTTGCCTTTAATGAGAGTCATCTTGTGTAACCTTTTCAAGCAACGACTCAGCCACATGGATTTTAAAAATATACAAATGCATGGTAATGATCTCATGACAGATATTACAGTTTGAGGAAATTTAATTTAACTGGCATTCTGTCCAAATCCATGTCACATGATTCATTTGTACATAATTTTTGCATAGGCCTAGTAATCTGACATTAAAATCAACAGACTGGGGCAGATCAAACCCCTCTGGAAAGCCAGCAGGTATGTATCGGGTTTGACTGAAACTGGCTCAGCTCTTCTTTAAGAGATCAAAAATAGGTTCTCCAACCAAATGCTATGGAAGCCACGCAGGAAAAAATCTATATAGGGTATGTACTAAGAAGTATTCCTATCAAATTGGATCAAACATGGTAGAGCTCTTAAGTTTTCTATTTTTAATGTTGCACGGGGAAGCACCTCAGATAACAATCTGGTCAGGGCATATCCTCAGGAATATTCATACCAAAATTGACTTGCTGGATCTTTAGAATAAGTTAAAAACAGCTATGTTGACAGATGATGAATGGTGCATGCCAGATACAGGCTATGTTGACATATGCTGGATGGTGCATGCCAGATAGAGGACTATGTTGACAAATGCAGGATGATGCATGCCAGATACAGGGCTATGTTGACAGATGCTGGATGATGCATGCCAGATACAGGGCTATGTTGACAGCCAATGCATGCCAGATACAGGGTTATGCTGACAGATGCTGCATGATACATGCCAGATATAGGGCTATGTTGACAGGTGCTGCATGATGCATGCCATATACAAGGCTATGTTGACAGATGCTGGATGATGCATGCCGGATACAGGGATATGTTGACAGATGCTGGATGATGCATGCTAGATACATGGTTATGTTGACAGATGCTGGATGATGCATGCCAGATACAGTGTTATGTTGACAGATGCTGGATGATGCATGCCAGATACAGTGTTATGTTGACAGATGCTGGATGATGCATGCCGGATACAGGGATATGTTGACAGATGCTGGATGATGCATGCCAGATACAGTGTTATGTTGACAGATGCTGGATGATGCATGCCAGATACAGTGTTATGTTGACAGATGCTGGATGATGCATGCCAGATACAGTGTTATGTTGACAGATGCTGGATGATGCATGCCAGATACAGGGCTCTGCTGACATTACTATATACCTCATGGCCAGGTGAGCTTAAAAGTGCAATTACTTTTTAATAAAGAGAAGTTCGTCTTCTTAGTAAAATTTTGGGGACCTAAGAACAGAATATTTTTCCCTTTTCACTATTTTGTACAACTGAGAAAAAAAACAACCAAACAAATGTAAAAAATCTTTTACATTAAATATTCGTATTCAAATTTTTAAGGGTTGATGGAGTATGAAACATCAGAGACTATGAAAATTTGATGACTATAAATTTCATGATAGCCAAGGCGATATCAAAATATGCACCCTGACATGGAAGATTTTGAAAAACACTATCCAGGATGGTGCACTGAGATGGACCCTGAAGTGAAAGAAAATGAAGAACTACAGCAATACCCAAGATCCGGATGGACCTGTAAGTGGAAGAAACTGGAGAACTAGAGCACTAGCCAAGTGCAAAAGTGATTATATGTTTGTATAAGGTGGTCCCTGATGTGGAAGAAGCTGGAAAACCTAAGTACAAGTCAAGATGGTGGTACATAATTCTCCCTAACATGGAAGACACTAGCCAAGGTGACAGCATGAGTTTGTCCCAAAGTGAAAGAAACTGGGGAAACTGGAGCATAAGCCAAAATGGATCCTGAAGTGGATGAATTTTAAGAACCTTAGCACTAGCCAATCAAATAGCATGGGATGGTTATGAATTGGAAGTAACTGGAAAACTAGAGCATAGACCAAAAACAAGCAATGGTCCCTGTAGCGGAAGAAATTGGAGAACTAGAACACCTTTTGAAAACGACACAATATAGGTGCAAAATGAGTGTTTAGCCCCATGCCACAAAGCCTTGAGCCCAAGAGATTATACAGTTTTCATATTCATCTTTAATGGCAAAAAATCAGATAAAGGCCCATTTTTGTCCTGTTTTTATGAGAAGAAAAAAAATAATGATACATTTTGGAACTGTTAATATAAATGTTTCAGTCAACATTCAACTCAAATGGTTTTATATTCATCATGTTTACAGATTTCTATTTCACAAAAAATATCAGAATCGAACATGGGCTCGTCAATTGGAAAATGCAGAACAAATGCCAACTTCACCAACTTCAAACTCTAAACGAAATATGAGTATTAACTTGATCCATGAATACATTTTGATTGACTGTCTATTATGGACATAGCTTGTTCAAAATAAAGTGCAATAATCTGGTGCATCTGTCTAAAATAAAAATATTAACAACAGGTTTGCTACAGTATTATTTGTGCTTGCAGAGCATTCACGAATTCATCACAGCATTGCAGAAACACTATGCTACAAAACTAAATTGTGGTTATATCTTTGTTTTATTAATAGCAGTACTGTACTTAGAAAATATCAAGAAATAAATTCTAGAAACAATTTCATTAATAAATTTTTGTTTTCTTTTTTAATTCAGCAGCATGCAGGCTTGATTACTTGGAGATATACCAAAAGGGATACAAATAAGAACCGAGAAGCATCCTAAATTCAAATCCTATTTTTGATCCATCCATTCAGTAATAAAATGTAGGACATCTTATCAGCACCATTTAACACCAACTAGTCCACTTGTGTGTGTGTGTGTGGTATTGTTGTTGTTGTAGGGTTTAACACCATTTTTCAGCACACGATAGGCTATACATGGCGGCCAGTAATAATGGTGGAGGAAGAACCCTGGGAAACCCCTGGAAAGAACCACCGACCCATGAGAAGCTACTGGCAAGCTTTCTCACATACCAACACTGGCTGAATCCGAGATTCGAACCCATGCAGACAGAGGTGAGATGGCAGTGATCTGTAACGGAGGGCGCTTTAGACCACTCGGGGTCCCCTAAGTGTGTAGTATGTGTGTGTGTGTGCATGTGTGCGTGCATGCATGTGTGTGTGTGGCATGTGCAACTTTCTGTAAGGCATAGGACAGATAAACAAATTTTAAAGCCACACCCTATGATGTAAATATGCAGATAACCATCTCATAGGATGGATCTGGCATATAGTCTGCACATGCACTGTTCACAGATAATCCTCCAAGTAGTTTAGAAGTATAGATACTAAAAATGACAGACATGACCAGTAAAGCAGGACCAATTAGACATCATAAGAAGTCTTTCAGTGAAAACCCTATGTTGATATGACAACCATTTATTCAGGGGTAGCAACAATAACAAGGTAGCCACTGTGGTGGCCATGTTGGATGTGCAAGTAGCACATTTTATTAAGGACCAACTAGACCATGGGATGAACGAGTCTTTAAAATTTAAGGTAATCTTCCAAGTAATTTACAAGTAGCACATTTCATTAAGGACCAACTAGACCATGGGATGAACGAGTCTTTAAAATTTACGGTAATCTTCCAAGTAATTTACAAGTAGCACATTTCATTAAGGACCAACTAGACCATGGGATGAACGAGTCTTTAAAATTTACGGTAATCTTCCAAGTAATTTACAAGTAGCACATTTCATTAAGGACCAACTAGACCATGGGATGAACGAGTCTTTAAAATTTACGGTAATCTTCCAAGTAATTTACAAGTAGCACATTTCATTAAGGACCAACTAGACCATGGGATGAACGAGTCTTTAAAATTTAAGGTAATCTTCCAAGTAATTTACAAGTAGCACATTTCATTAAGGACCAACTAGACCATGGGATGAACGAGTCTTTAAAATTTACGGTAATCTTCCAAGTAATTTACGAGTAGCACATTTCATTAAGGACCAACTAGACCATGGGATGAACGAGTCTTTAAAATTTAAGGTAATCTTCGAAGTAATTTACAAGTAGCACATTTCATTAAGGACCAACTAGACCATGGGATGAACGAGTCTTTAAAATTTCAAGGTAATCTTCCAAGTAATTTACAAGTAGCACATTTCATTAAGGACCAACTAGACCATGGGATGACTGAGTCTTTAAAATTTCAAGATAATCTTCCAAGTAATTTACATGCAGCAATAACCAACTTGTGCTAATGGACATTAAACAGATGACCATGACAGAGAACAGAAGACAGACAACATACCATCACATATGCTCTCCTGAGCTGGACCAAGCAGAAGTCTTTTAGTGAAAGCAACATGTTAATATGACCATCCATTCAGTCCCTATAAATATGACCATCCATTCAGTCCACATTAATATGGTCATCCATTTAGGCCACATTAATATGACCATCCATTCAGTCCACATTAATATGGTCATCCATTCAGGCCACGTTAATATGACCATCCATTCAGGCCTTGGTAATATGACCATCCATTCAGGCCATATAAATATGACCATCCATTCAGGCCATGTTAATATGACCATCCATTCAGGCCTTGGTAATATGACCATCCATTCAGGCCATATAAATATGACCATCCATTCAGTCCACATTAATATGGTCATCCATTTAGGCCACGTTAATATGACCATCCATTCAGGCCTTGGTAATATAACCATCCATTCAAGCCATGTTAATATGACCATCCATTCAGGCCATGTTAATATGACCATCCATTCAGGCCTTGGTAATATGACCATCCATTCAGGCCTTGGTAATATGACCATCCATTAAGGCATGTTAATATGACCATCCATTCAGGCCAAGCTAATATGACCATCCATTCAGGCCATGTTAATATGACCATCCATTCAGGCCAAGCTAATATGACCATCCATTCAGGCCATGTTAATTTGACCATCAATTCAGGCCTTGGTAATATGACCATCCATTCAGGCCTTGGTAATATGACCATCCATTAAGGCATGTTAATATGACCATCCATTCAGGCCATGGTAATATGACCATCCATTCAGGCCAAGCTAATATGACCATCCATTCAGGCCACATTAATATGACCATCCATTCAGGCCATGGTAATATGACCATCCATTCAGGCCAAGCTAATATGACCATCCATTCAGGCCACATTAATATGACCATCCATTCAGGCCATGTTAATATGACCATCCATTCAGGCCATGTTAATATGACCATCCATTCAGGCCACGTTAATATGACCATCCATTCAGGCCATGTTAATATGACCATCCATTCAGGCCACATTAATATGACCATCCATTCAGGCCACGTTATATACAGCTTCATCAAGTAAAAATAATACCAAATGTTTACATCGTTTTAAATTTAGTCATTTGTTTATGGGCAGACTGTAACAATAAGAAGTTTTTAATCTCTTTAAGGTGTTTTTAATCTCTTTAAGGTGTTTTTAATCTCTTTAAGGTGTTTTTAATATTTTTTACTCTACAATTAAGATCTGTGACATAAACACAAACCTTTTTCCAGTAATGCATGCAATATACATCATACAAAGAAAACTGGACAGAAGGAAAGAACACGTTCCTTTTTAACAGTATCCATTGTTACATTTCATTGGTCCAGGATGTTAGCCAATCAGACATCAGCTTTCCGAGCTAAGCCCGAATTAGGAGAACATTTTCATACTCATGGGGCCTGATCAAACTCTGCTACCACGGTGCAATTTTCCATTCATTCCCCACAAGGCTTTATGTCTCTGAAAGTGTGGGAGGGAACACAATACATGACAAATGGATGCATGTGTTGTGGTCTATCTCTCACACTGACAACTCTGATGTTCACCGTCTTTCCTTTAAAAGCTTTAAATCAATGATGGAGGGCATTACAAACAGACCAAATTAAAGCTGCTAAGGAAAGATGCATAAATTCAAAAAAGCATCTTACATAATAAAAGTTACTTAAACATATTTATTGCATGCCTTGAAGTGTGTGATAAACTCCATATTCCATTAATGGTAAGACAAACTCACTACATCAGTATGGAAGGATAAGGTAGTCATTACATCAAGTGCTGATTATCTCATTTCCTGCCATCTTATCCCCTCAAATTTCCTGGACTGTTCTTTTTTTCCTCTTCTTTTTTAAAGTACATCTAATTAGGCACCATAAGCCATGAATTTACTGAAATGTCACTGCATTCACCTAACTTTTAACTCCACAGCTCCACTAATTTATTAAAATGTCAGGAGCATTCACCCAAATTTCTAAACTCCACTCTTTCAATGTTAGAGTGCATTCACATCTGTCTGTGCTTCCTAACATGAAAGACGAAACTGCAAATAAGGCGGGTCCTTACCTAGATAATGCACAACTATCATTATACAGATGTATGGATATTAAACAGGATAAAAACTCTTATATTTCTAATTCTAAATACTTGGTCCCACCCACAAATATTAATATTAATAAACTATTAAAATGTTACCATTTATTAATACATAAAGTAAAAACAATTTAACAACAACTATCTAACAAACTTCAAAAGGCTTTATATCAACTTGGAATTCATTTTATTTTCAAGAGTATCATTTTATCTTTGCGAAAAATAATTTTTATTTGAGTACTTAAATGCAAGGACTGGGAGAAGAGTACTATGTTTTTCATGGGAAAAGTATCATTTACTGGGTCTTGAAATTTGTGGAGGTACTTAAATCCAAGGAATGGAGAAAGAATCCAATGTCTCCATGGGAAAAGTATCATTTACTGGGTCTTGAAATTTGTAGGGGTACTTAAATGCAAGGACTGGGGAAAGAATCCAATGTCTCCATGGGAAAAGTATCATTTACTGGGTCTTGAAATTTGTAGGGGTACTTAAATGCAAGGACTGGGGAAAGAATCCAATGTCTCCATGGGAAAAGTATCATTTACTGAGTCTTGAAATTTGTAAGGGTACTTAAATGCATGGACTGGGGTAAGAGTCATGTTTCCATGGAAAGACCATTGTTTGATGGGTCTATAAAGTTGTAGTTTGAAGGAACAATGAAATCAATGAAACATAGGGAATTCACAATATTCAGTAAACATTGTATAACAGAGCAGATTTATGGGATTTATACCGATACAATCTACATTTTAAAAATCAAATTTAAAACAATAAATTAAGCTGAAAAATTTAACTTTTAGTAACTACAGTTCTCTTACCACTGTTTTCAAAAGGGCAAGTATGGATATTTCATAAGAGCATGTATGGGTATTTCATAAGAGTATGTATGGGTATTTCATAAGAGTATGTATGGGTATTTCATAAGAGTACGTATGGGCATTTCATAAGAGTACGTATGGGCATTTCATAAGAGCAAATTTGCACATTTCATACACAACTATAAAACTGGTACAAGATGAGTGTGACCACCTAAATTTGTGCAAAGTATTCACTAGAAACTCCAAGGAAAATATCAACCTTCATCCCAAAACCAAAGACGCCATTACTAAAATTAAAACTATGCACTTACCTTGTAATTCCCTTAACGAACTTCTCGATCTTCCCATCTCCAAAATTGACTGTGTATTTGCTGAAGCCAGGAAAACGGTCCTGCAGCAGGAAATAAAATAGAGAACCAGTGCAAATAAATGATCAATAGTCAGCAGATATGTGAGATTGGCTCTCACAGTTTAAACATACTGTGATTTAAGAGGGAAGATAAATACCACCAGGAATTTATTTGTATGAACAGTAACTACAAAGCATGGGATTTTTTCCATAGCTTCACTCAGCAGAAAACTATGCCTCATGTGGAGAAAAAAAAGAATCCCATACTGTTTCATTAATCATACAGTTAAATGGTTTCTCTAGACAGGAAAACTGTTTCACCTGGTGTTACCTTTAGTGAACTGACTTGTTAATAGTAACTCAGAGGCTTTTTGTGCTTTCCAAGTCAAATTACATTCAACATCCTCTTTATTTTTTTTAAATGGCACTTGGAATTTTAATAGTTTGCATAGCAAAATCAAACTGTCGCATTAAGGAAATACTACTTAGTTTGCAAAGAAAAATCAATTTGTCACATTAAGGTAATACTACACAGTTGGCTAGTAAAATCAAACTGTAACGTTAAGGTAATAATACAGTTTGCCTAGTAAAATCAAACTGTCGCATTAAGGAAATACTGCTTAGTTTGCAAAGTAAAATCAAATTGTTACATTAAGGAAATACCACACAGTTTGCTAGTAAAATCAAATTGTTACACTAAGGTAATACTACACAGTTGGCTAGTAAAATCAAACTGCAACATTAAGGTAATAATACAGTTTGCCTAGCAAAATCAATTTATTCTACACAGTTTGCCTAGTAAAATCAAGGTAATTAAGGTAATACTACAGTTTTCTAGTAAAATCAAATTGTTACATTAAGGTAATACTACAGTTTGCTAGTAAAATCAAATAGTTACATTAAGAAGATACTACACAGTTTTCTAGTAAAATCAAATTGTTACATTAAGGAAATATTACACAATTTGCTAGTAAAATCAAACTGTTACATTAAGGAAATACCACACAGTTTGCTAGTAAGATCAAATTGTTACTTTAAGGAAATACCACACAGTTTTCTAGTAAAATCAAATTGTTACATTAATAAAATACAATAGTTTACTAGTAAAATCAAACTGTTACATTAAGGAAATACTACACAGTTTGCCTATTTTAATCAAATTGTCACATTACAGTAACACTCCACAGTTTGCTGAATAAAATCAAATTGTTACATTAAGGAAATACAACACAGTTTGCTAGTAAAATCAAATTGTTACATCAAGGAAATACCACACAGTTTGCTAGTAAAGGCAAATTGTTACATTAAGGAAATACTACACAGTTTGCCTATTTTAATCAAATTGTCACATTACAGTAACACTACAGTTTGCCGAATAAAATCAAATTGTTACATTAAGGAAATACCACACAGTTTGCTAGTAAAATCAAACTGTTACATTAAGGAAATACTACACAGTTTGCCTATTTTAATCAAATTGTCACATTACAGTAACACTCTACAGTTTGCTGAATAAAATCAAATTGTTACATTAAGGAAATACAACACAGTTTTCTAGTAAAATCAAATTGTTATGTTAAGGAAATACCACACAGTTTGTAGTAAAATCAAATTGTTACATTAAGAAAATACCACACAGTTTTCTAGTAAAATGAAATTGTTACATTAAGGTAATACTACACAGTTTGCTAGTAAGATCAAATTGTTACATTATGGAAATGCCACACAGTTTGCTAGTAAGATCAAATTGTTACATTAAGAAAATACTACACAGTTTTCTACTAAAATCAAATTGTTACATTAAGGAAATACCAGACAGTTTGCTAGTAAAATCAAATTGTTACATTCAGAAAATAACAGTTATAGTGAAAATATTTCAAGTTGGCATTAAATTAATAACGATATCAAGTCCAGTATAAATATGAATGACATGGAAAACTCTAATTATAACCATGAAATATTTCAAAGACTTCACTTTTTTATTCAATAAATAATTTAATTAAAATATTTTCTTTATATACTACTATATGGTTTAATATTCTGACAGTCTGCTAGCTGTGAGCTCTCACTGGGAAACACGGTCAAGTACTGAAACAAGAACCCCTCACTCGACTAATGCTACGATGGGCACAAAAAAATCCTGGAACTCAACATAAAACCATTTCTTCCATTTTAACTGCCAAGTGTTAAAACCATTTCTGATATTTTTCAGCAATAACAACATTTTCAACTTAGCTACTGTAGTACATGTACACCTATTGGATGTTAGATTGTCACCATTTTCATTCAGGGCAAAGCGGACATCATTAGAAGTCTTTTTTGGGGTGAAAACTCCATGCCATAATGATCATCTATTCAACAGGAGCAGCGACAACAAGAATTTTTAGACAGTCATCATGGCAGTCATGTTGGATGTACCAATGGCAACATTTTCAATTGGGACGTATTATAAGAAGGTTACTGTTGATATAGTCATTCATTCGGACAGGAGTAGCGATAACAATATTTTCATTTAACACCGACTGGGAATCATAAGAAGTCTTCTGGTGAAAACCCCACATTAATATGACTTTCTGTTTTAAGAAGCTATGTGATAAGATTTTTAAGAAGACTGCCATGGTGGTCATATCACATGTCAAACTGGCGCCATTTTATTTTGCATTATATTTCTATCACTACTACCTTGTAAATCCAATCAATCAATCAGAACTACTACCTCTCCTGCTAGCAATGAAAATTACCTGTTCTTGAACTTCCAAGGTGAAGTTCACTGTCTGGAAGGTCGTCACCATGGTATCATGAAAAAACAGCAACATGACCTCAGATTTGTCCTTGATATTGACAATTGACTGCTTTGATATGTTCATCACTGTTCAAATAAAAACAAAAAACATAATGAGAACAGTCAAGAATAGAGGTTAGCAAGCAGTGATCCAATAAAATACAGAAGAAAAAAACTTCCCACGATTAATGGATGTTTTTAAAGATGAGGAGGTAAACAATGCCTCATATTGCCAACCAGACCATATGCATGCTAAACCTAAATATATTATAGTTGAATATATCAAAACATTACATAGTGAGCAAATAAAAACAACTTTATTTTTGCCTATATTTCGTGAATTGCCACGTGTTACTAAGGGTCTCTCTGTGCTTTGTCCGAAAGCAATATGGCGGCAGCTGGGCACAGTGATGTTATGGTCTATTTTTAGTACAATGTAGATTTATGTACAAGCGCCATTGAGGGTTAGTCACTTTGGTTTAGGACCAAACAGACAACATGAGAATTCATCTGATGAAAACCTCAGATCAAACTGGCTCTCCACTTAAGAGGAATAGCTAAAACAAAATTTTCAAGATGGTCAGATACTGGATACCAGATAGCAACATTTTAAATATGGATCAACAAAACATTATAAGAAGACTTTTAGTGAAAACCCAGTGATGATATCACCATTCATCCAGGAAAGTAGTGATAACATGATTATCAAGCTGGCCAATATGGCAGCCAACTAGACCTCACAGGAAGTCTGTCAGGGAAATCCTCATGTTCGTATGACCATCCATGCAGGAGAAGTAGCAATGACAAGATCTTTCAAGATGGCTGCCATGATGGCCATATCTGACCATTTGAATGGCACCAATTTCATTCACAAACATGTCAACATCATAGAAAACATTTTGATTAAACTAAACCTGAATGAAAAGATGGAATTAAAACATGAATTTCACATGACAAGACTTCTTTAATTTTGTATTTACTTTTTACAGTATTGCAACAATTTGGCAATTACCAGCATTTTCAGGGGCCTTGAGTGGCCGAGTGGTCTAAAGCACTCTCTGTTATGGATCACTGCCATCTCACCTCTGTCTGGGTTCGAGTCTCGGGTTCAGCCAATGTGGGTATATAAGAAAGCTTGCCAGTAGCTTCTCGTGGGTCGGTGGTTCTTTCCGGAGTTTTCCTGGGTTCTTCCTCCACCAATAATACTAGCCGCCATGTATAGCCTATCGTGTGCTGAAAAATGGCATTAAACCCTACAACAACAACAACAACAACCAGCATTTTCATTGATCAATATTTCAACATATTATTTATTTAAAATGTTTTTGTTAAAAAAATCTGTACAAATATAAAATGTTTTTAAACAATTCCTAGGTTTCATGACAATAATTCTTAATTTCTATTCACTATCTTCTATTTCCAACAGTAAAATGAGCATTTCAAGCTTTCATTTACCAATTTTAACCAGGATGTAGATGAGATCTTATTTTTCATCTTTTCTATTAAAAAAAAGGATGCCCACACTTGTCATGTAAGTGAGCTCACAAGTTATCCAGGCACACAGAAATGAGAGCAGTGTCTACACGTGAGGGTGTCAAAGAAAAGTCCAGGATTCTGTTACACCAACTTATTCTGACAAGAAGTGTTCCTTCTTTTTAGCTGTCCTGTTTTCTATAAACTACTTTTGTCATAGGCTGTCAAATCTTCTTCATGGGCTTAAACACTTCACAATTTAACAAATGTTTTGTAACTGTTTCTGAAGTTTTCACTATTGCCAACGGCACTAAAAGAATAACCACACATAAACTCTTATATATTTTTTTACAAAAAAGTGCATACACTAATTATCTAGATTGTATAGTATAGTTGACAAATATCATGAAGCATAACAAATACAATAAAGGCATTAAACATTTTCTTTAGCAGCTCTTTCAGCAACCTTTATTTAAACTAAAACCAGCACTGGAAGCTCTTTCAGCAACCTTTATTTAAACTAAATACAGAACTGGAAGCTCTTTCAGCAACCTTTATTCAAACCAAATACAGAACTGGAAGCTCTTTCAGCAACCTTTAAACTAAATACAGAACTGGAAGCTCTTTCAGCAACCTTTATTTAAAATAAAACCAGCACTGGAAGCTCTTTCAGCAACCTTTATTTAAACTAAAACCAGCACTGACAGCTCTTTCAGCAACCTTTACTTAAACCAAAACCAGCACTGGAAGCTCTTTCAGCAACCTCTAGTTAAACTAAATATAGAACTGACAGCTCTTTCAGCAACCTTTATTTAAACTAAAACCAGCACTGACAGCTCTTTCAGCAACCTTTATTTAAACTAAAACCAGCACTGACAGCTCTTTCAGCAACCTTTACTTAAACCAAAACCAGCACTGGAATCTCTTTCAGCAACCTTTATTTAAACTAAATACAGCACCGACAGCTCTTTCAGCAACCTTTATTTAAACTAAATACAGAACTGGAAGCTCTTTCAGCAACCTTTATTTAAACTAAAACCAGCACTGACAGCTCTTTCAGCAACCTTTTCTTAAACCAAAACCAGCACTGGAAGCTCTTTCAGCAACCTTTATTTAAACTAAATACAGCACCGACAGCTCTTTCAGCAACCTTTATTTAAACTAAATACAGCACCGACAGCTCTTTCAGCAACCTTTATTTAAACTAAATACAGAACTGGAAGCTCTTTCAGCAACCTTTATTTAAACTAAAACCAGCACTGACAGCTCTTTCAGCAACCTTTATTTAAACTAAAACCAGCACTGACAGTTCTTTCAGCAACCTTTATTTAAATTAAAACCAGCACTGACAGCTCTTTCAGCAACCCTTATTTAAACTAAATACAGAACTGGAAGCTCTTTCAGCAACCTTTATTTAAACTGAAGCTCTTTCAGCAACCTTTGTTTAAACTAAAACAAGCACTGGGAGCAGCAGTAGCTCAGATGGAGATCATCGGACAAGGAATCCAATGGGTCAACTATTGCATTTGACAAATGATTTACAATAATCCACACAAACACTGCACTGAAATTTCATGCAAAATAGTATAAAATGAAAAGACTAACAGGGCTGCCATTAACAATGTGGTATTACAAAGATGAAAGATTATGAATAACAAATATCAATGGGTGCCATTTTTAGACAAGAGTTCCTTACAGGAACTGGGCAAAAAGAATTTTCAGTAGTGAAAGATAAGACCCTAAGATAAGAAGTGTTTAGGATTTTTTTTTTTTAAATGTCAGAATGATCATCCATCCATCCATTCATGGGAAGTAGTGACAACACAATCTTCAAAACAGTCCTTGTGGCAGCCATACCAGATCTATGACTAGCACCATTTATCATTTAGGACTTGGTGAAAAGCCTGTCATAATGATCATCCATTCAGCCATACTGGATCTATGACTGGCACCGTTTATCATTTAGGACATGGTGAAAAGCCTGTCATAATCAGAGTGAGCAATGACAAAAATTGTTTTCAAGACAAATATCCTGACAGCCATATTAGGCTGTCCAATCAGTATCAGTTTCATTTAGGACCAACTAGACATTATAAGAAGTCTGTTAATGACTCCCCACCCCCCATGTTGATATGAACATCCATTCAGGAGAAGTATTCCTAATATCTTCAAGTTGGCTGCATTGGCAGCCATATTGAACATCAGAATGGTAAATTTTTAATTTGGGACCAACTAGATATCATACAAAGTCTTAGTGAAAACCCCAAGTTGACATGATCATCAATGGAGGAGGATTACAATAAGATTTTCAAGGTGTGTGAGCTGTACCATTTTATTTTGGACCAACTGGATCATGAGATGAATGTGCGTGTAAATTTCAAGGCAATCCTTCAATTAGTTTATGAGGTGGAGCAATAACAAACAACAGTTTCACAATGCAATGTTTTTTTGCTGTTGCATGCAACATATGAACAGTTTAAAGCATCCGTCGTATTGCTGTAAAATTACAAAATGGTTTTCTGGTGACAGCCAATGAAGCTAATAGGGACACCCAGATCAAATATGGACAAGCCACTATCCAGATTTGATCACAATGACCTTATTTTTGTAATTTTTGTTTTTTTTCTACGATGTCCAGAATTTAAAGGTGATTTGATTAAGAATTAATTGTCAAAATTTAAGGATTTGGCAGGTCTGGAAACCCTATATTGATGTGACTTTCTGTTTGGGAGGAGCAACAATAACAAGAAATCCAGATAGTGGCCATATTTGATACCAGATTGGCACCATTTATATTTAGTACCGACCAGACATCATGGATAGTCTTTTGATGAAAGCACAATGTCGATATGACCATCCATCCAAGAGAATGAGTGATAACAAGATTTTCAAGATGGCAGCCATTGTGATATTCATTCATTTACAACCAATCATAAGAAGATTTTCAGTGTCAACTGCTGCATCCTCATTATGCCTAGGGGCTATATTAAAATGGTATGACCATCCATTCAGGTGAAATAATGACACAGATTTTTGAGAATGTCACTGTGACAAACATCACGAATATCTGAATGGCATCATTAGGAACAACTTTTACAAGCCCCTTATTATTTTACTCATGGTGGGGACTTAGTTATACAAGCATCTTGCTATATTACTCATGGTGGGACTGATTCTAGAGACCCCTTGTTAACTTTACTCATGGTGGCGACAGTTCTACAGACCCCTTGTAATTCTACTCATGGTGAGGACTTTGTTCAACAAGCCCCTTGTAATTTTACTCATGGTGGGGACTAACTTTTAATATTTGGGACTTAGTTCTACAAGCCCCTTGTTATCTTACTCATGGTGGGGACTAACTTTTACAAGCCCCTTGTAATTTTACTCATGGTGGGAACTTTGTTCAACAAGCCCCTTACTAGTTTATAGATGGTTGGGTCTCTTGGTCTAATCTCTGTAGGCAGACACCAGTATACATGTGCTATTTAGATTGCAGCATCGGCCAAACCTGTAATCATTTTATTCACCGACTTCTGGCAAAAAGATCAATAATAGATTAAACAAAGTAATTACATTAATATCGCAATTTGTAATTTTATACCACAACCTGCCAGACTGCCCCCTGTTCCTGTTTGGAAAATTTCCAATTCAATTTAAAATCCTGGTTTAATCAGCGGCAGCATCTATAACAGATTCTAATCTAAAAATAGACCCGAATGGTTCAGAACATGATTTCTACATGGCAATCGTGAGGATTTAATTTCAACCTGAAACCTGTATATTCAAGCTATTTTCCACTTAACCATGAATAGATCATGATTTCAGAAATGAATGCTGACTCTACTTGGTACTACAACTGACAGAAATATAATTCTGAACATCTGTGAATAATTTGCAGACATAATCTTTCCCACATATCCTAGTAAAAGCTGACATTAAATTAATCATCAATATAAATTTCATTCTATCAATTACCCATACACTTTATTTCACTATTTAAAGCATTCCACCGGGTCTGGAGATTATAAAATATTGAGCTGTGCTTGAGATTAAGCTTTCACTCTCAACCAATAAAAAGTGGCATTACAAAAAAAAGCCAATAAAAAGTGCCACTACAAAAAAAAGCATTTATTTAACTGGCTGAAACAAAATCTTGAGTTCATACTTGAGATCAGAAGTTGTATGACTTCCAGACCTGACCCCAAAGTTACTAACATAGAACCTTCATCCTCTTACTGGTTCAAATAAATCGACAAGAACAAATGAGTACTCTGTCCAACTTTTACAAAAACTTGTAATCTTTATCACCAATCATCAAGATCATCGTTACAGTAATTTTCTCTAATTATAATTGGGCTTTGGGGTCCAACGTTGGAGATGGAATCATATAATGAATCATGGTACTGGGGTTATGAGGGTTGGGAAGAAGAAAAAAAATGCCATTCAAACATGCACCAATAATTTGTGCTTACGTAAGTTTAATTCATTTTTTCACTTCATAGTATTTGTGAGATTATTTCTGCCAGATTTTTTTCATACCATTTGTTAATTATTTCTGCCAGTAAATTTTCATAGCATTTGTTAATTTATTTCTGCCAAATAGTTTTTAAATGGAGATTTCAATACAATATTAATATTAATTTTCATATTTTCTTTCAGCCCATATACTACTGGACTAGGCTTCAATCACAGAATGAACGGTATTGATTATAATCGGAAATCAAAATACCATGAGCTTATTTACCTGGATTGGTGATGAAGACAGTAACGTTATGGTTCCCAGTGGTATCAAATATTCTTGACATCAGTGGTGATTTTGTGTACACAGGTGGGGAGGATTCAAAATGCCATGCAAAATGAACTTCCATGGAGTCTAACATTTTCCCTGAAACGAAGATAAATGACTGTTGGTGAATACTTTATCCCAAATCAGTTAGTTCTGCCTCATTTCTCTGACAGAAGAAAATAAATTTTCATAATTATGTCATAATTCTAGCCAATTCTAGCCATACAAATATTAGCCATAAGAGTTTTAAGTCCTGATGGTACATGAAATGTCAAAATCGAAAAATGAAGTACAGCAATTTTCTTCCAACACAATGTATTTATCAAATCAATTCTGCTACTAACATTGAAAGACATGCACATCATTCTGCAAATTTCTTTAAAATTACTTTCACAAATCAATCTTAATTTGTTGCTATAAACAGATGGAAACACACCATTCTGATTGCATACACTTGAACTTATCATGCAGTCAACAATTCCAATTATTCTGTGATGGATTTAATTCTGTGGATATCCATACATGCCAAACCCTTGGGAGGTATAAGCGCGATTATTGCTACCGGTATTACAAGTGGCAAAAAAAGCGTAATTTGGGCGTAAAAAGTGTAATCTCCATATTTAATGCCTTAATTACAGCATGAATGAATAAGATACATTTTTACAACTAACCTGTTGCTGCAGCTCATTAAAATTCTCATCACAAAAGACAAAATGCGTACGTATTAGAACCAGAATAAAAGTACAAACTATACTGAAAATTATTTATATTCAGTGTTCAACAACTTTTATACATGTGTAAATTTCATTGAATTGATCGTGAAAAGGAAATCTGCGATGATGTTAGATGCTCACATTGCTGTATTACATTATTCTTGTATACTTCTTGTGGACTTTGTAAAGCGATGTCGATTTGTCATTTTTCCGATCTGAAATGTTTTGAAGTCAAAAGATCCACCTGCTCTTGCATTTTCCACCATATAACATCCACAACTCAAACCATAAAGCGCTTAACATCTGGCACCATTTTTCTATAAGACTGGTACACTACCTAACAAGCTTATCAATAAATTGAATCTGTCAGGTACAATTCACACTGGAAGAAGCCCTTCTGTTTTCTTGGAAAAGGGTCATAACCAAGTTGCTATAAATAGCAAATAAGTAAGTACTCTTACATTATTCTTAGAAAGCAGTCACCTTTTTAAGAAAATTCTCAAATTTATTTCATCGAAATTAATGAGATGATAATAAAAATGACAGAAGCAACTTTTAATTGCTTTATTTTATTTTTTAATGACCAAAAACACGTAATCCATATACAGTCCAGCCGAAAACGTAATTTGGTGGAAAAAATCATAACGATGATGCCAAAAGCATAATGTGTGTGTGTTATTGGATTTTTAATGTAGCTTTTAAAAAAAATTCTGTCATATTGCTATGATGTCTGCAGTGTGGCAGTTTATAGTGATGTCTAGCACTGGATCATCATGCCGCAGACATGTAGCATCATGTCCCACCCAGTCACATTATCCTGACACCAGGCCGACCAGTCCTAACATTAACTCTTAATGCTGAGTTCCATTTTTGTAAGTCTTTGGTATGACTTGGCCAAGGATCGAACCCACGACCTCCCGCATCCGTGGCAGACGCTCTAACAACTAGGCCACCAGAGTGGTTTATCAAAAGCAAAAGCATAATGGTTGACATGTATGGATACCTGTCACCATAAAAAAATGAAATTAAATCCTACACGAATATTTTGGATTTTGCACCATGTTATAAATGTACATTAACTTAAATCAGTGAATGTTTGCATATTATTTGAAATCAGCAAATGTCTGCAGGAATTGTTTATAACAAATGCAGGCTTACTGCTCTTAATGTTTACAAATTCATTTCTGTCCACTCTTTAAAGATCAACATACCTTAAGATATATTATTTGGCACAATTTTTGTAAAAATTCATTTCCATTAACTCTTTAAATATCAACATACCATAAAATATATAAATCAACACAAATTCAATAATTAATTCTGAAATATATTGTTGCAGTTTGCTACACAATATTGTGGTAAGGGTAATATTTCACTACAGACATTATCAATTCTGATAAAGAGAAATGAGAAGGAAAGGAAACAATTTACCATTTTTTTTCACCAAAAAGCTTGTCGGATGGTCCACTGTCATTGTTCCAATAATTTCAATATGAATATTTTCAAGTCTCTCAATGATCCAGACTTCAGTAGTTTTACTAGTCTCAGATACCTTGTTGAATACGTAGGTCAATACCTTATGAAAACCAACAGAAGTAAAATTAAAGCGGGTGTCAATGAAACCATCACCTCTAAATATGGGGTAGGTCTGGCGCCCTGAACCAAAATTGAACTCTATCTCCACGTCAGTTCCTTGACGACACAAGACACGAAAATATGTGAATTCTCCAAAAATTGTGGGATATTCTGCTTGAAAATGAACCTGACCAATTGGTTCCTGAACAATAAGTGTTTTATCTAGTCTGGCTAAATTTTCACTAACTTGATTTGCAGCTTTTACAATTACATTAAAATGTCCTGGTTGTGAGAAAGTGTGAGTGATTGATGAAGTCAGATTATCGGCATAAGTTACAAACATGTGAGTACTTTTCCCATCAAATCGCCATGAAAATGTAACATCACTTCCTTGAGTGATTAAAGCAGTGCAGGAGAAATCCTCCATGGTCCGTATAAAACGCTCAGGACATGAAATCTGAAGGCCTCTGATTGGTGCTTGGACTAGAATACTGGTGCGAACTGATGCCCGACTGACAGCATTAAAAACTGTGACAGATATGACGTATGTCCCCACCTCTTTAAAAACGTAATTTAAATGAGACTGTAAAGTTGTTACATTCTCTACCGCCTCATTATTAGCAGTTGTTACTGTCCAGATAATTTTCAAATTAAGTTTGGACGAGAATGTATATAGAATAAAGTGTGTCTTATTATGTACTGCACTGAATGCATCTGCCTTCAAGCGAATTCCCATCAATTCATGTAATACAAGCAGCTGATTGTCTAACTCTGCCTCTAGTCCCATTGTTGTATTATTTGTCAGGGTTTGGTTTCTGAAGAGTTGCACGTGAGGGACATAGTATCCTTCTTTAAGGTAGGTATAATCAAACTTGATCTGGAGTACACATCCAACGCCATAGCTAGCTGCAACAAACATGTCCTTGGTGTCACCTTCAAGAGCCAGAGAAGAGGAGTTGCCATCCCTAATGGAAGCCAAGCGAACATTCCCATCTGCAAAGTCAACCTTTAAGTAGATACTTTCTCTGGAAGTGGTAACCATGGAAACATGAAAGCTGACGGGATCTCCAGCTTTAACATACTTTGATGAACCATCCTGAAGGGCAAAGGTCAAATTTGACAAAACTTGCTCAATCACCACCTGAAAAATATTTTCAAGAATATGCACAGTTAGCTTACATAGTGATTTTACTCAATAAATATATGTCCTGACAGACTGATTCATCTAAACTATACAAGAAACATCATAAACTATTTTCAAACCATAGCAGATTGTACTGTATAAACAATTCTAACTGTTCCATAATGCAGCTACCAGACAGTGAAAGTTCAGTACAATGTCATCGGTATGAGGATTCATTACTACCTTGCTGAGCTGGGTACCATGAAACATTTTGTACCACAGTACTTCGGAACATGCCACAATACATACCAAGGCATACCACAATTATACAAATGACCAACAATTTATTGTTCTGGGGCAGGGGCCTGGTACAGTAATACCTCGAACATTCGCGAGGTTAGGTTCCAGAACCAGTCGCGGATCAGGAGGAATCGCGAATGTTTGGTACGAGTCACTAAAAATGCTAATAAATGCTTATTTCTAGGGTTTAAACCCTAAATATGACCCAAATCATGCTCCCAAAGCACTTTAATTTCATTTAAAAGTTAGCTTAATACATTACCCTTAAAAAGAGAAATAAATGGTTGACATAAAAATAGAGTACAGTATTGCCTAATGGGTATTTGCCACACTAGCGCATTTACAGTACGGTACATGTATACTAATATTACCTCTATACTAATTCATTGGCTGTCGTTTTCTTTTGCACTCACAGTAAGGTAAAACCAAGTAACGAATGGGACTGTAAACTTAATGACTGATGTTTTCTTTGTCATTGTCAGGAAGGTAAACTAGGTAAACTTCATATGTCACAGAAGTCATATAACGAAGGTACAATTCAATAAAATAAAGAAAACATGTACACAGAGGGTACCAATGAAAATTTTGTGAATCCGTGAATTCGCGAATCCAGAAATGTGAATGCACGAGGTATTACTGTATATTTTTTTTTATTAACCATCTGTCAACAGTTGAAAAAATAATTTGCTTTCATTGATAGCATAATAACAATCGCATTATATCTATACTATTACCTAAGAAAAATTACCTCAACATATCAAAAAAGAAAAGATCTCAGCTCAGAAGGTAAATTCACAACCCCCACAACAAAAACTAAACTGTCAGTACCTTATAGCAGATAAATTTGTTATTTGTGTGTTAATTGCTCTGTTAATTGCATGTTAATTGCTGTAATGTTAATTGTATGTTAATTGCTGTAATGTTATTTGTATGTTAATTGCTGTAATGTTAATTGCATGTTAATTGCTGTAATGTTAATTGTATATTAATTGCTGTAATGTTATTTGTATGTTAATTGCTGTAATGTTGATTGTATGTTAATTGCTGTGATGTTAATTTTATGTTCATTGCTATAATATTATTTGTATGTTAATTGCTGTAATGTTGATTGTATGTTAACTGCTGTAATATTATTTGTTATGTTAACTGCTGTAAAGTTATTTGTATGTTAATTGCTGTAATGTTATTTGTATGCTAATTGCTGTACAAACTTTAACTAAGGGAGATAATTAAATTTAATATATATACCTGACACTTTCTGAATAGGAGTAATTTACATGCTGCAACACTGACATACTAGGTGTGAAAACTTGGAGAATAATGTCAACATCTATGCAAAATGTTTGTCAGCGATAGCCAGTAAACATAAAACATGCATAATCAACAAACAAGAAAATATTTAGTGGACTTTAGAAATTATATGAGCTTCAAGCACTAAACAACTATTCTCCTAAAAATCTTAGGTGGATTGGCAGTCTTACAACAGAATACAGGTACACATACTTAGCACATTGACATTACTCGATAAATAACTAAACAAAAATTGCTTTTCTTAAAAATCCAAAATTTTTCCAAAGCATTGGATTTGTCCTGAATATATTTCATAATATCCAATTTGGCTATGATGTTGTTGTATGTGCCACATGTCAAACACTTCATTAATTAATGTAATTATATTTAACCTTCAAAAATAATTTTTAACCAATGCAACTGTTTTGTAAAACAAAAACTGAATTATACTGCCATGAAAAATAAAAATATGCTGTTAATATCAATAAATTCATGACAAGATTACTGGGGAATTTCTCTACATTCAATACTTACTGAAACTATTGAACTACTGGTACAGTGAAACACCAGTAATATCGAGTACCTCTACTACCTTGTACATGCATAAAATTCCCTCAAAACAAATTTAAGTTGCAATAACTAATAAACTGGCAGATTGCAACCAGGACCGAGTGTGAAAGTACTGACTAATATCTCTGATGGTCATATACAACTATTTTAAACTGACGCCACCAAAATCTACGACTATCAACATATAATAGCCAAGAAATACTAAACACGCCAATACATATAGTCTTGTAAGTTGAGACCTGCTTAAATATTGATAATTAATGCAAGTTCAAAATAATAAATGATAATGTGCAAATTCTGTTTTAAAACCAGGCTTTCCTTTCACGTCTTATGGGGCCTTATGTTCTATCAATTCAAATTACGTACTGAAACATCCATCCCGTTGTTTCTTTCCATTTATCTTTATCTATTCACATGATTCAGAATTTGTGTTCAAGATATGAATAAATGCAATTCTGTATAAATAAATGACAAACGATTATTCTAATGGGTTTTGATTTGACCTATCCCAACCCCCAGAATCCCCTCTGAATCTGCCACTGTTGTGTTGATCTTCAGTAAATAATACCAACAGTCACTAGTCACAACCATTTCCATCCCAATGGCACCAAAAACATTCAGCTAATAATAATCTAGTAAGTATTCATAAATCAGTCTGTAAAATTCTTCATCCTCTAATTGACTTCCAACCCTGCTGTAGCAGCACTTGAATCAAAATTCATATCTGTGGGGGCAACTAGGCCCCAGTTTACCCATTTCTAGAATGAACACTGATCATGATCGATTGAGAAAATCCCCTATGGCATTTCATTGAGTAACCTTAATCCGAACCGACTGAAATTACTGTCATGCAGTAAGATATCACTTTTAATATATTTGGTTCATAAAATCAGTTTATCTGAACAATAACTGAGTCATTATGCAATTTAAAGCTCACAGATATTATCACATGAAAGAGAGGCCCGAGTGGGTCTGAATTTGCTCACCTAGTTGGCATACTTATAAGCATTATGCTTTCTTTGAACATTTCTTCTAATGATGTTGATCAAATATGCAAAGATAATGCTTCTTTCAAGGTTTCTTCATTTTTTCAATCTTCATTTGTAGCTGATGGCATATCAGTATCATTTGTCTAATACTGACGGGTCTTTATGTCAGGATAATTTCTGTCAAAGTTGGTCAAATTCTGCCAAGCAGTCCTCTATTTTTCAGATAAAATTGTTTTCTCTTTTCAGAAATGACATAAAAATTTAAATGGATCAGTACTATTTTACATCTCCAAAAGCTCTCGATAAACCCAAATTATGAAAATTGCAATGTAAAATGAACGTTTCACACAAAGAAAACCAAAACAATGAAAATTAGCAATCTAGAAATAATATTTCACACAAAAACACGAACTATGAAAATTAGCACTCTAGAATTAATATATCACACACAAAAAAAACTATGAAAATTAGCAATCTAGATTGACTGTTTCACACACACACATACACATACACATACACACACACACACACAAAAACTATGAAAATAAGCAATCTAGACTGAATGTTTCATACAAAAACCGAAACTATGAAATTAGAATAAATGTTAAAAAAATAATGATTGCATGCTGTTTGAAAATGATTACTAGAACATGATTACTAGAACATGATTACTAGAAAATGATTACTAGAACATGATTACTAGAAAATGATTACTAGAACATGATTACTAGAACATGACTACTAGAAAATGATTACTAGAACATGATTACTTGAAAATGATTACTAGAACATGATTACTAGAAAATGATTACTAGAACATGATTACTAGAACATTACTAGAAAATGATTACTAGAACATGATTACTAGAACATGACTACTAGAAAATGATTACTAGAACATGATTACTTGAAAATGATTACTAGAACATGATTACTAGAAAATGATTACTAGAACATGATTACTAGAAAATGATTACTAGAACATGATTACTAGAAAATGATTACTAGAACATGATTACTTGAAAATGATTACTAGAACATGATTACTTGAAAATGATTACTAGAACATGATTACTTGAAAATGATTACTAGAACATGTTTTTAACATATATTTTTCTACAACTGAAATATATAAAGTGGTTTCTGAAAATTTACTTCTTTCCCCTCACTTTGACCAAGAACGTTTCCTGGTCTGGAATAAACCTGTTCTTATTCCAGGCATGTTCCTGTATTCCCAGGAGCATGAAAATCCTGTCTTAATGCCAGAATGCTTTATGTGAAATTTGGTCCAATTCTGTTCTGTGGTTCTTGTGGAAAAGACATTTCAAGACTTTTTTTTTTTTAAGGCAGCCTATCATCATCTGCAGAACATTTAAAGCCATTACGGCTACGATGATTTCTATCAAACTTTGTCAAACTATGATGAGCAGTTTTCAAGATACTGTTGCTGAAAGGTTTTTATATTTTTACTAATGGTAATGCCATTTGCAAGGACAGTTTCTTTTTTGCGAAATTTGATCAAATTCTATTGAACAAATTTTGTTAAGTAATTTAACTGTTCTCTATTTTCAGTAACAACTGCCATATTTAAACATGGATTGGTATCCAAGACTACGGATGTGAAAGCCCTTTAGTTCAGAATTATTTACATGAAATTTCATCAAACATCGCTTGGCAGATTTTAAGAAGCAGTAATTAACTTCATTGGCTTCAGTTTAACAGACCTCAAGGCCATAATGGTTTCCATCAAATTTTATAATGAGTGGTTTTTAAGAACAAGTCATTTAAATGTTTCTCTAGCAAACTGGCAAATTACTTTATTTTTATAAATCTGCTTTTCATCAAGTCTTGTTCATTGATTTTTGAGAATCTGTTTACAAAAGATACTTGCAGATAATGGCAGGATGACGGATCAGCATCAATCAAATAAATTTGAAATCCTTGATTCTGGGAAATGCTCCCTGTAAAAACAAGTAGTGTTTGAAAAGTTGCAGATAATTAAAAAACGCAGATGATGCACAATGGAAGAAGGACCATACTGTGACATCAATTGAAATTATGACTCGGTGAGTTAAAAACATGAAAGCCTAAACCTACAATTTATACAAAATCTGTACAATTAACTGCACTCACCAGTGTGACATTTTCAACCTATAATTTATGCAAAATGTGTACAATTAACAGCACTCACCAGTGTGACATTTTCAACCAGTGTCCCAAGGTAGTTTTTCACCGTGGCAACAACAGAAAACAAGCCACATTCTTTGAAGACGTGTTCCTATAACGACAAAGAAATTGAAATAATCTGAAATAGAGATACCAGATTTGCCTGGAATTACATGGCAGCATTAATTATGCCTGAACAAGCAAGATGCACCAATTTTCTACAATCAATACCTAAAACAACTTGAACATGAGGCCCATGTGGGTATGCCATTACTCACCTGGCTTGCACAACAATAATTTCACTAAGAGAGCTTATGAATTATTACGCAAAAGCAACCTCTGTAAAGTATATCACAAAGTGTACATCATGTTTATTTTACCTATTCTACCATAGCCTGAAAAAAATACTTTTACTAAAATATATACAATAATATATAATAATATATAATAATAATATAATAATAAAATATATATAATTAACATGCAATGAATCTTGCCCATAACTAAAGACATTTAAGATTTCTAAAAGTTAACTCCAGAGACGGAGCATTAATTTGTCCTCAACATAGTCAGATGTCCTTCACATGAATTGAGATTATATTTCACAGCTGTTGTTTTGTTTCTTTTTTGAATAGGCCACAGGTTTCAATGCCATTGGTAAATGCATTTCAGGGCAAAATCACATTGGGGTATGTTTTAATAATTAATTCAGAAACACAAGATAAAAATTCACAAATATTTGTGAGCAATGTCACTGAATATATAAAATGCCACAAAATAATGTGCAATAAATCATGTTTCAGACACTTTAATACATCAATAACAGGAATTTTTAACGGCAATTCTCTCAACATACCAATCATGCTTGTAAAATTGTGTAAGAATTTAAAATGAGGCAAAAGTTTTCAGAAACAATTCTCTGCAGTTAAATTAACATACTTAGACATGTGCAGTTAAATTAATATACTTAGACATGGTTTTTACAAGACATATGCAGTTAAACTGATATACTTAGACGTGGTTTTTACAAGACACATGCAGTTAAATTAATATACTTAGACATGGATTTTACAAGACATATGTTGCTACTGGAGCAAAAAGAATATTATAAATAAAAAATAATTACTTGCAAAAAATATCTATAACTGCTGCACAAAGTTGACGCTAGACAGCAATTGCAGTTTTCTCTAACAAAAATCAGTTTTATACATTATCTTTAGTTGTAAATTACAAATTATCAACTGTAATCCCAAAGGTATATCTTTGTGCTAATTTTTTATAAACTGTTAAATTGAACATTAAGCATCTTGTAAATTAACATTCAATTTTTTTATATTTGTTGTTTTTAATTTTTGCAAGGGAAACAACTCTGAAACTCAAAACCTGTGATTTATAGTCAGTTTCATGGATTGCTTCACTTCCTTTTATTCTGAGAGAGAGAGAGAGAGAACAGGAATTTAAAAGCATACAAAAAATTGCTTAGACTAAATCAGATTAAAGATACAGTCATAATCTGAAACAACATTAACTGCAGACAAAAATAGATCCCAACGAAAAGAAGCAAATGGTTCTGCAAACATCTCAACAATGGTCACAATCTATCAAAATGTCATTCTGGCTTCTCCCAACATTAAATTTGGTAAGTTCTGAATTATTCAGTAAGGATTCTTGTGAACCAAGAGTGCAAGATCCTGGCCAATTTTTTGGGGAACTGTCAGATCATTAACACATTAACCCCTAGCAACGACTTAACGGGGCAGGAGGTAGTAGCCTACTGTCAAGCTCTGTAGCGTCATGGTCATGCATGATTCTCCATCTAGCAACAACAACAAAAAAAGAAGAAAAAATAAGAACTCCAAATTTTACCCTTCTGCTCATGCACGAGTCAAATAGCCAATGAAAAATGATGTTTCTAACACAACTAGGCAGTATGTTATTGAAAGATGACCGGGGATTTGGTGTTTTTTCGAGTCTATTCAGAAATAGTTTTCAAATTGTATTTCCTACTCAATTTTCAGGCGAAAATGACAAAAAGCTCCAGGGCTTAATGTGTTAAGGAACTCTGAATGAATTTTTCCCTATGCTACTTGTGTAGCTGGAAAGTATCTCATTAATTAGACTAATTAGATTAATAAAACAGCATTATTGGTATGGTACCTTTACTGCCAGAAAGATGGAAAGCTTATACCATCAGAACTGTCCTACTAGTTGTCAGGTTCACATGCATGCTACCCTAAATGTCTCACACTGTCCTACTAGTTGTCAGGTTCACATGTATGCTACTCTAAATGCCTCAAACTGTCCTACTAGTTGTCAGGTTCACATGCATGCTACCCTAAATGTCTCACACTCTCTAGTTTGGGGACAGCAAACTACAATTTGTTACAGATGGCCTTTTGTTGCAAAATAGAAGGTAAGGAAATTGTACAGTCAAACCTGTCCTAATGGTCACCTGAATTCAACAATCACCTGGTCAAAATGGCCACTCTAATCTCGCCCTATACAGTTTCGCATTTTGCATAGGGTTAGGATTTTAAAGAAAAAGAATGTCCCCGGCTTTCCTCACTGGTTATACTGGCTATTTAAAAAAGACCTTGTATATCTTAGGTATAATGCAAAGAACCTTTAATTCCCTTTATTTTGGTGTTTGATTGATGGGTGTACTATGGGTTATAGAGTATACAGCTTGGCCTTACTTCAAATGTGCACCTTTCAAAAAAGTGCTAGCTCTACTTGGTCATTTTCACTTCCTGAACTTCAGAGGTAAATTGTATAAAAAAGAGCTGATAACTTTTTTTACATTTTATATATTTGGTAATTCATTCATTGCACTTTCAGAAGCTGGTACTGTCTAGTCTGGCAAAATTCAGTTTCCCTATTTTAATAGCTGCTATGTATAGTGTACTTTAGACTAATTCAGACTGATTTTTTAACACAAGGGAGCAGTCATTTTAGTTAGCAGTGTACTAATCATGTAAAATTTCCAAAAGTACAACATCTAAAAGAAATATCATCCACATTAAATTAATGTAGCATAGAGGTATGCAAACATTCTCTCCACTGTGCATGTTTTAAATGCGAACTACTTCACCTTACATACGTCACTCTCTCAAAAGTACATATTATCTGGTGAGCGCCACCTGAAACAATTTATTTTCCACACAAATGTCATGTAATCAGCAGTCACCTGTCATCCACAGTCAACGAACATGTGGCTTTTTTTTATTACCATGCAGTGGTTTCACCCACAGTCATTCAAGCATATCAGCAGCAAGTACTCCAATTATGCAAATTAATTTTTTTTTGTTCGATGAGCAAGCGATGTGTGTGTGCGCGCATGTGTGTGTGCGTGCGTGCGTGTGCATGTGTTTGTGTGCTAATATGAAGGTAATTTCTCGAATGGATGTTTAAACATTTCATAATTAATTGTACTTTGTAATCCAGTGAAACTCAAAGGAGTCAACAAGTCAGCTTTGAAAGCAATGTGGTTTTTAATCTTAAAGGAGGGATATCCTTTGGGTTTAGTTGTCCGAGTCTCCTCTAACCCTTCCCACCTGATATGTGATATTAGAATATATGTATGTTGGAGTGTAGGGTCAGAGTCCATTGCCTAACAAAAACTTGGAATTCACCACTACCATGCAATGGTGGCATGGGTAGCAACTTATCAGCAGGACCAG